>CAWUFW010006210.1:965000-1191136 GCA_963921515.1 Calotriton arnoldi
AGGAGTAAAAATTACTAGTCCCACTCCAGTGAGTGCAACAGTAGGGAAAGTGTTGGATAGCTTAGGGGTAAAAATTACTATTCCCACTCCAGAGAGTGCAACAGTAGGGAAAATGTTGGATAGCGTAGGGGTCAAAATTACTATTCCCACTCCAGAGAGTGTAACAGTAGGGAAAGTGTTGGTTAGAGAAGGGGTAAAAATTACTATTCCCACTCCAGTGAGTGCAACAGTAGGAAAAGTGCTGGATAGCATAAGGGTTAAAATTACTATTCCACTCCAGAGAGTGCAATAGTAGGGAAAGTGTTGGATAGCGTAGGGGTTAAAATTACTATTCCAACTCCAGAGAGTGCAACAGTAGGGAAAGTGTTGGATAGCGAAGGGGTAAAAATTACTATTCCCACTCCAGTGAATGCAACAGTAGGGAAAGTGTTGGATAGCGTAGGGGTTAAAATTACTATTCCAACTCCAGAGAGTGCAACAGTAGGGAAAGTGTTGGATAGCGTAGGGGTAAAAATTACTATTCCCACTCCAGTGAGTGCAACAGTAGGGAAAGTGTTGGATAGCGAAGAGGTAAAAATTACTATTCCCACTCCAATCAGTGCAACAGTAGGGAAAGTGTTGGATAGCGTAGGGGTAAAAATTACTATTCCCACTCCAGTGAGTGCAACAGTAGGGAAAGTGTTGGATAGCGTAGGGGTAAAAATTACTATTCACACTACAGAGAGTGCAACAGTAGGGAAAGTGTTGGATAGCGTAGGGGTAAAAATTACTAATCCAACTCCAGAGAGTGCAACAGTAGGGAAAGTTTTGGATACCGTAGGGGTAAAAATTACTATTCCCACTCCAGAGAGAATAACTGTAGGGAAAATGTTGGATAGCAAAGGGTTAAAATTAACATGCTTATCAATTAAATAATCTTTTTAAATTAAATAACGAATTAATAATTAATTAACAATAAATTAATTATGAATACCAATAAATTAAAACTAATAATTACTTTAATAACATTAAATTACTTCCCACCCTATTCCCCTATAAACCCACAACCCGCTCCTAAAATAAATTAACACAATTAATATAATAAACAATTAATCAATTAATAAAAATTAATTATCAATTATTAATTAACAATAAATTAATTATCAATACCAATAAATAAAAATTAATAATTACTTAATTATAATAAATTACTTCATACCCTATCCCCCTATAAACACACAACCCGCTCCTAAACTAAATTAACACAATTAATATATTTATCAATTATTCAATTACTAAAAATTAATTACCAATTAATAACCAATAAATTAATTATCACTACCAAAAAATAAAAATTTATAATTAATGTATTATAATTAATTTACTTCCCACCCTATTCCCCTATAAACCCACAACCTGCTCTGAAAAACAATTAACACAATTAATATAATTAGCAATTAATCAATTAATAAAAATGAATTACCAATTCATAATTAAGAATACATTAATTAGCAATACCAATAAATAAAAATTAATAATTACTTAATTATAATAAATTACTTCCCACCCTATTCCCCTATAAACCCACAACCCGCTCCTAAACAAAATTAACACAATTAATATAATTATCAATTAATCAATTAATAAAAATTAATTACCAATTAACAATTAATTAACAATATATTAATTATCAATACCAAAAAATAAAAATGTATAATTACTTTATTATAATTAAACTACTTCCCACCCTATTCTCCTATAAACCCACAACCCGCTACGGAACTAAAACGCAAAATTTAATTAAAAATAATTAATAATTTCTAAAAATTATTATTTAATTTACTATAATTAAATTACTTCCCACCCTATTCCCCTATAACCCCACAACCCGCTACAGTACTAAAACGCAAAATGTACTTTAAAAAAAATTACTAACTTCTAAAAATTTAATACATATATTTAAAAAAAAATACAAAACATAACAAAAAATGTGGAGCACATACATATAAAATACATACTAACATACATAACACTAATATAAACATCGATATTATTAACAACGATATTTTTGCAAACGATATTACTAACTGATATTAACAAAAACGATATTTCTTACCTTCAGGTCGATATTCTGGTCACCGATATTCTTGATGTCGATATTCTGTCCCTCCGATATTTACAACTCGATATTTCTGTACGTCGGAAAAAAAAACTCGATATTATGTCTGTGCACCAAAAGTTTTTAGATGCCATACTGCAGTTTATTCTTAAAAATTTCATAACTCTGGTTCTACTGATTGGATTTTTGTTGCTTTGGTCTTGTTTTATTTAATAAATTAAGCTCTATTGTTCTAACCTGGTGTGGGATCTTTTTGTGGGGTGTTCTCACTGATGTGCTGTTTGAAGTGTTGCTCAAATACTTTGCCTCTAAGTTAAGCCTTACTGCTCCCTCAGGCGACCAGGGGGTAAGCACATGTTTATTTGGTGTCCCTGATTAGGATTGTGGTTGCTGCTTGACCAGGGTTCACACCCCGGTCAACCAGTAACCCAATTTTTAACACCATCTTCTCAAATGCACTCTCCATGACCTACTGAAAGACAGCTACTCCCAATACCAGATCAAATGAAATTGATACGCTCAATGTGGTGTCACAAATGAAGTGTACAGTCACAAGACTGGAAGCTCGATAACCTTAAGGTAGGGCCAACACAGTTAGCAAGTTTGCTTCCTCATAGTAATGTTGTAAATAATCCAGTGTTGGGATGTGGATGGCAGGTAATAAACATACTCCTGTTCAACATTAGAAGACTGACATGTAATTGTATGCGCCCTATAGTTATACCCACCACAATAATTGGTACACCCTATGCCTTACCCTTCAGAGGCTCAATTACCCATACTTCATTCAGAGTTTGCCAGATGTAGGGCACCTGTAAAACAAGAGGATTCCTGCCTTCCATCCTCTTGCTTCACCCGCCCCATTTAGAGATGGGGGTGTCGAAAGGTTTTCACTGACTTACCACTTGGCTCACCAGTCAAAAAGTTCGACCTGGCACCACCTGGACTGCCAGGCTACAGTGGTAGTCACCTCTTCCTATATAGGGTGGGGCGACTATCACTAGATTTCCATGTTATGTGAGTCATGGTTGTCCCAGATGGGAAAAACAAATTACGGCCAAGGATTGTTTGGGAAAAAAACGAAGGTGTTTGCTTTAGAAAAACAAAAACAGAATGTCGAGCTGGCAAGAAAACGTGGTGCCCGCTCAGAACTCAGCTGTGCCCTCAGTGCACCGCCACACCAGTGGATGTGCTGAATTCACAGGGATTCCTGCCATGCAGGCAGGGATCAATATGTCAGGCAGTTCTCCACCAAAGCTGGCTGGAGAGCCGCCCTGCATACTATTAATCAAGCCTTACAGGGCATATTAGATCCGGGAGGGCTGCCTGCCATTTTAGTGAAGAGCATTATCTTCACTGCCTTGGTGGAAGATTGACTGCCCAGTTTAGAGATCGGAGCCAGAAAGATGGGGGTCTCATGTCTTCAACTGAGCTTCCATTGCAACAGTTAAACTGAAGGCACTTATGACTGCCGAGCGGACAACACCTTTTTGTGCCCACTTTTAGAACAGCACAACAATGTGCGGCAAATCAAATTAAACTCAAGGAAAAACACAACCACAATTGAACATCAGATTACATAATCACAGCACAAACTACCACAAGACACTTGCAATTTTTTGCTGCTCTGCTATTTTGTGTTGGTATCTTTTGTGTTCTGCTGTTATGTTCATGTGTTGCGTTATTTCAGTGGTTTGTTTTGTTTTTATATTGTCATTGTGTTGCCATTGTGGTGCAGCTGCTTAAGCGTATTTTGTTGTGTTGTACTGTTTAGTATATTTTCTGTTTTGTTGTTGTTGCATTGTCTTGCTTACTGTTGTTGTGCTGTATTACTCTTTTGTGGTATGTTATTAAACTATGGCAATGTTTTGTTGATGTAGCTCAACTGTATTTTGCCTGCTAAAATACACCCAAATTTCTTGTCACACGTCACGGCCTCAACAAATCTGCAAATGCAAGTTTGTATTCACTAGGTATCTCGGTCATAATGGTGAGGAACTACGGCATCACTATGTTTTAAGCCATGGTTCCCTCACACATTCAGTTTCCCACATTCTACAGATTGCATTTTAAATAAACACACATAGATACGGGTTCACCCCAAATAAGACACAGCATATTACTAGAGTAAGGGTCTGATTTAGATCTTGGCGGACGGGTTACTCGGTCACAACGGTGAGGGATATCCTGGCCACTGAAATATAAATCTCATAGGATATAATGGGATTTATATTTTGGCGGACGGAATATCCGTCACCGTTGTGATGGAGTAACCCGTCCGCCAAGATCTAAATCAGGCCCTAAGTGTTATTTGTGCTTAGAACCAGCAATTGTTTGGAAAATAATTCACAACTGTAGTCACTTTTATGATACCCGTATTTCAATGTCTGGTTTGATTGGCTATGATAAAAGGAGGTATGTGAAGGCAGTAAACCGAAAGCCTCTCTGTTATTGTTGTTAAAAATGCTGCATTTATTTCTCTCCTGGTCAAAGAATAAGAGAGTGTGTGTGTGTATACATTCATAGGATAAGTGAGCATGAACCAAAATTATAATTGTGGTCCTAAAGCTGATGAGTATCTTTAATTTTACTGTCATATAAATATTTTCTTTATTCAGTCTCGCAATTTCCCCCCGTTTCTACATTTTATACAGTAACTCCATATACACTTACTTATCACATAAACCAGACTCCTCAACCAGAGCTCTACAATATCATGAACCAGAGGCACTCTTACCTTGTTAAAGGTGCTGTTTCAATCATGATCTATGTCTGTTCTATAATTCATAGCAATATACGGTCTTTCTACTTATTGTATTTTCAAAAACAGCACAATGGATCTATGTATAAACAAAAAGGTTATCATTTTCAGCTCTGTTGCAGCTGGTGAAAATTGACAGCATTTAAAGTCCAAGTCCTGGAGGGCACTAGAGCGACACAGACACGAGGGATAGGGATGCTTGCTTCTTTTGCTATTGTACCATCTACAGAGCATGCCTCCAGTCTCTTTGTTAATTAATTACCCTTCTCGTGTCTGATACAATGCACACACTACACTAAGTACGATCTACTTCTGCCCTCGAGATCGCTAGCCAATCCATCGCTTTAGTGCATCAAAATATGTGACTCAGAAATACACACACATGCAGTACTATCCATGTACCAGTTTAAGTATTTGAGTCGTTCACGGGTTGCTTTGGAGAACCAGGATATTTGCTTAATTTTATTTATTCACAATGGTCGTTGGAGCATTGAACAGTTAAAATAGTTCAGTATTAGAATTAGAACATGTTTCAGGGCGCATTTACTATATTGGGACCTGCTTAATAAATAAATAAATAAATCACTACTTGGCAATGTAACACTTTTCATTTTCATTTATGGTGTACCAATATTAATAGACTGAGTAGGTTTTTCAGGTTGGTGTTTGGCAGCTGTCTACCAGGAGATGTTTCAAATCTTTTTTGACGTTTGAAAAGAAATGCATTCAGCAGAACCCAAAGGGAATGAGGTTTAGGTCATTACTGAAGTACCTAAGAAGGGTTAAGGCATATGGTCTGCTGTTACACCAAAGGAGCAGAGATCACACCCCCACCACCTTTGAAGTGGACCCTCCACCCAAATTGGAGAGTCTTACCTGCATGAAAGGTACACCTGTCTGTGATCTGCCCTGGAGAAAGGATTTTAGCCACGCAAACGCCTTTGCCTTGAATACCACCCATTCTGATCCTATCCAAAAGGACTGAATGCAAAACAGTATCAAAAGCGGCTGATAGATCGAGCAGGACTACCATGGCAGATCAGCCCTGATCAAGGTTTTGTTTGATGAATTCAGTAACTTCCAACAAAGCGGATTAAGTGCTGAACCCGGTAGGAGGCCAGATTGAGAATCAGGCAGCATGTTATTAGGTTTAAAAAAAATGGGTTAACTTCCTGTTGATCCATTTCTCCAAAATCTTTACCACAGCAGGTAAAAGTGAGATTGACCTAAAGTTACTTAATGTTGCCAGATCGGCCTTTGGCTTTTTTAATAGAGGAAGCAGAAAAGCCTGTTTCCAACAGGAGGGAAAAAGAGAAAATTCTAGGGAATTATTCAAAATTTTGTTCCGCACAGGATTAATAGTTGAAGAGGCCAGGTTTAAAATAAAAGGTGGACATGGATGACCAAGGCATCCATATTTGCATTTAACGTGTTCCTTAGCAGAGTCGTCCTTTGAGATAGAGTCAAACCTCAATAATTAAGAACCCAAGATTAGTACTTGCTCCGCGCAAACGTTAGAAGGGGTCACTACTAGAAACTTCAAATAAATGTTCTGAACTTTCTCAAGGAAAAATTGAGACAAGTCATTACTTAGTTCTACTGAGGGAATGATTCTATCTTTTGTAGTCTAAGGGAATAAGAAAGAGTGAACAATTTTAAACAGCTCACAGGACGAGTTAGATGCTGTGGCAATTTGGAAGGACAAATATTCTCTCTGGGATTTGTGAATCGATTTGCGAAATTCTTTTAGCGCAAGTTTGTGTTCAGTTTTTGCCTCAATACTGTAGGATTTTTTCCATTTTATCTGCAGAATTTCACAGCGGCTCTTTTCCCTCTTTAAGTCAGGGGTGTAGTCGGCTGAGATCTTCTGGTTACACAATTCTTTGACGGAGCAATGCGAACAAGAGCATCAGTAACCCATTTGTTATAATTCAACACACCAATATCAAGAGAACCTGTTAAAGATGGAATAGAAGATTGCAAATTCTGGGGGAAAAAGAGTATCTGAGATTTTATGCCATGCTCTAGATAAGATTAATGATTTTCCGAAGTCTTCCTACGGTTAAAAGAGAAAGGCACCAGGAAGAGATCAGACCAGGTAAGTATAACTGCAGGAGAAACTCGCGGATCAGGGATATTAGAGAATATTATATCAAGAATTTGCACCGCCTTATGAGTTAGGGTCATAACCAGCTGAGGAAGGTTAATGCCCGCTAAGCCAAGATTGAACTGGGTGACAGCTGGGATCATCCATGTATAGATTAAAATCTCCTAAAACAGCAAAGTTACCATACTGAAGGGATAATTGAGCAATTATATCAGGGAGCTGTAGAAGATGATGATTCGAACAGTCTGAAAGTCCATATATCAAAAATCCTGTGAAGGAAGATGAAGGAGCCAGCTTGATAGTAAATATTAGGCCCTCAATCTTTCCCACTTTCATCTATTTGGTGGAGAAAATATTGCCTGGTAGATTATAGTGACACCACCACCCGTTTTGCCTTTATGATTTACAAAGTGAATCAGAAACCTGGAAGGGTCAGTGAGTGCAACATCAGGGGTGGAAGTTTCCTTCAGCTATGTTTCATTAAGCAACATAAAATCCTAGTTATCTTCTAAGAGTAAATTATACACGTCTAAAGCATATTTATAAAGTGATCCACAATTAATAAGCCTTAAATCATGTCAGTTCTTGGGGGTGGTCAGACAAGGAGTTAGGGGAAACAGTTAGGGTAGTGTTTCCACAAGCAGCAGGAGCCAGGGGTTCGGCAGCGTCAGGGCAACTACCAGAAAGGCAGCAGCGTCTACGAGTTCTTTGAGCAGCGTAGTTCTGATTTTTAGTGGCAGATTGGGATTATACGTGTACAACGTGTACAAAGGATTAGTAGGTGAATATTCTAAAGGTACTTCGATTCCTAAAATGAATATCTGTTGAAGACTGCTTCTAAATTTCTTTATAGGTCATGGAATGAAACTGAAGAGTAGAGGCTTTGAAATACCACATGAAAATATGTTTTGACAGAAAGAATAAGGAATTCAGATCAAGTGAGGAAAAGTGTCAATTAGACAAATAAATGTCTGAATCAGAAACCGTGAACTGAGTAAATCAGGGATGTAGGGGAAAAATATCACTCTACCAAAATATTGTTGTAAAAAAATAACTATTGCTAAATATTGTGAAAAAACGTTGAATTTACTACTCAACTCCACATCTATGTATCTTGGCAATATACACATATTATCAAGGTATAGAAATGTGGATTTAAAAAAAGTAAATCCATATTTACCTATATATATATTTACCTTCACAAGATTGTGGTAGTTAATGCTTTGGGCACAATATTTTGGCAGGACGATCCTGCAAACTTAATCTGGTGAGAATACCTAAAAGGGGTACAAGGGGTTAGAAGTAATGGATCCACACAAGGTCCTTGGATTGTGATCTATACAGCTTCATGGGGATACACTGACAGGAGGCATAGGAAATGCATATATCAGACCCTCAGGGCATGATGACATAGTAGCCTAGCACAGGAAGATTGAGGTGAAAAAGATCTGTAAGGAGCAGACCATCTGGACGGAGGCCCGCTGCTAGTGGACAAGTCTGCCCAGGAACAAGAAACAAATCCCAAAATTATTACAAGATACAAACTCTCCCCTTTGCACCAGGATTGGAAGAAAAGAGAATGAGAGCACTGCCGCAAGGCAGAATCCAGTAATACAAAAGTGATGTGGATTGATTTACAGAGCCTGCCTTGTAAAGAAGTTACTAAATGGGTGAAGGGTTATTGGTGTAAATAAGTCACGTTAACAAATAAAGTAACCGGACACTCTACACCCAATGTATTGAGAGTGGCCATTGTTCATCAAAAGGATGGCATGTAGAATGTGACCGGGAGCGTCTTTATCCACTTCCAATCAAAATATATTTGAGAAAGAAGTGGTGGCACTTTAGAATAATCAAATGAAAGGAAAAAGGGTGCATTGAGTCACCACATTGATAAATGTAAGTGAAGTAGTGGCACCCGAAAAGTGGGCACTGAATGCATTGAAACATTTCCACCATATGCACTTCTATAAGAATTCAGGAAAGTAGCACCCCCTCGCCTGTTCACTGACTGCACCACTAGCACCTACAACAGGGTATAGGGGACAAAGGGGAGTATACCGATAGGCATACAGTAAAATGATTACTTCAGACATATCCTCGACGAAATATCTGTAGAGACGACAGTCCGTAAGTCAAAACATGCTTTCGAGTACAAATGACAATGTCTAAACACAAGGGAAGTTCAAAGTGCATATCCAGCCACTTAAAGTTATGTTTGTACCTTGCAAAAATCTTGGGGTTGCTGCAATTATGGCTGCTCTTGGGTTAGATAATTTACACAAAAAGGATTCCGGCTCTGTATGAAAAAGGATATCCAAAAAATAGGTGTCTTAAGCCTGTCAGGCGTTATCAGTGGGACAAATGCCTTCATCAAAGTGTGTGAAATAGCATAAGGCTAACATTTTAGCAATTAATTTGGGGAAAACATGTTAACATTTTTATAAAAATTATTAATTCCAGTCAGTTATCTGCATCATCAATACTTATTAATGTATTAATCAAATTTCTCCAAGATTACTCCAAAATGGACACACTGTTTTACATGGGGTCAATTTACCAAAATACCAGGAGTAGCGGAAGTGAAATTATGCACTCTTTGACTTTAATGACATCAGAGGAAGTGATGTCACATGACCTTAACCCCCATGACATCACAATAATTGCACTCACTGTTACTCTGACTCACTCATCCGCAGTCTCTTGCTCACTCTTACTCTGACTAACCTATACTTTCTCACTCACTCACTTGCACACACACATAAACACACACATGCACACACTATCCCAGATACTAACATACATGCTCACGCATACGTTCTCTCACCCAAACTCTTTCTTACGCACATGCACACACTTAAAATACATTGAAAAGCATTTTTTACTTACCTAAGATGCCAGGGAAAGTCCCAATCTAGATCCTGCTGCTTTACTTTCTATTACATTAATAGTGAGTGATTGATTATTATTCACTATTAAAGAAAACAAATGAGCAGAAAAGGAGGTTGGAGTCTTATGCTGGTAATGTGAGCTACCCGTGTGTTCTTGGCACTGATTTTGCCACCTCTAAGGCCAGCGGTCGCAAAGGACAATCCAGGGGTCGCAGCTGCGACCCTCGGCGATCCCTAAATGACATCCATGCTGTTTTACCAATAATGTATTAAACAATTGTTTAAGATGATTCGTTAGTTCTGTGAATTATCGTTCACCCATTTGTTATGAATGTGGAGTAATATACTGCCTCTCCATGATGATGGTATAATACATCTGGTAACACACTCCTGATAAACAAGGAGCTGTGGCCTAATGGCCAGAGCTGCCCACTTTGGAACTGGAGAACCAGGTTCAAGTCCGGCATTGCTCAACATCCTGTGATTCTGGAAAAAGCTAACTAATCTCCTCCTGTTTTAAAAAATAATCTGTACTTGCATTACATAATCTGATGCTCATGTAAAGTGCTCCAATGGCCTTGGGCAAGTTCGCACTATATAAAAGTGCAAAAAAATATATATATATAAAGTGGAATTAAGATAAGGCGCCTGGCACAGGCCTTCCTCTTCAGAAAAGGAGATCAGAAATTTAGGCAGATCTTGTTTTGATGAAAATCTTGAGGTTTTAATGCAATTTTCTTTTTTAGTCACAGTGGAGGGAGTGATAGGAATAATTACTTTAAGTGTGTTTCCCTGTTGTCTATAGGTTGAATTCGTTTTTGGAGCATAAAACCTAGTGCATTTCTAAATACAGGAAAACACATTGCCTAACAACAGATGACCATAGTAGCTTTTTGACATTATCTACAAACACATTGGGTCATATTTATTAACTTTTCACCAAAGTTGCTGCACTGGTTCAAAGGGAGAGAGCAGAACAGAACCATATCTATCAAGATATGGCGCTGTTTCTCTCTACTCCTGCGCTGGCGCATCTTAGGGTGCATGTACCAGCGCACACACCCTTGCACCATAGTGAAAGGGTGTGTGTTTGCAAGGGTGTGTGTGTGCTATTAAGCATCAGTTTTGTTCTAGGAGGGGAACTTCCAGTACAAAAACTATGCTTTAATACTTTTTCCTCTTTGGATGTGCTGTACAGTGCAGCACACATGCAAAGTTGGAAAAATGTGGAGAATTTTAAAACCTGCTGCACAGTTACACCTTCGTCGGAGAGGCGTAAGTGTTTGAGCAAACCTTGTCTACCAATGTTAGTACACAGGGACTTGTATCAAAACCCATGGGTGGTTGCATGGAAACGTCCGTCTGCAGCACAATCAGAACTGCTGGCACAGCGAGGCAGTTTACTAAACCCACTGTGAGTGAGTCTACAGGAAATATTGCTCACACAATGCACCAAACTCCCTTTAGCTGGCATTTTATACAAAAAATGACCCATATAAAAGATCTGATAATGAAGCAAGAGGGTGCAAGTAAATGGGCTGGAAAAGACTCAAAGGACACCTTTGATGATGTTCTGATATTGTTTTAACACGCTGCAGAAGGGCTCTGGGGAATGTCCGTCTGCGACACGCTGCGTCTGTCGTGATGTGCCCTCTCCACCCCCCCCCCCCCCACACACACACACACCCTCCCACCCCCAATGAGGTAAAACATTTTTGAGGCAGCTTTGGGATCAGTAGCACTGCAGAGATCAGCAGGCGTCCGGGGTAATCCTGTCTGAGCTGAGATCTGTGAGGGCATTTATTGGGGTTCTCTCTATGCAGCCAGAAAACACAACGCAAGTGTTGATTCCCACACAGGAATGTACCTCCGTTGCTGGTTCAAGTAGCAGGTGAAAGGTCGCAGGCCAATTTCCACATTCCAGTATTCCTGCCAGATCTTAACGTTTTTGGAGTTTTTCTGGTTTTCTCTCTCGCAGGGCGGAATGTACGAGCACTGTGAAAAGAAGCGGGAGAAAGACCTGTCAGTAAGAAACAAAGCATGATGTGCCCTTAATGCAAGTACCATATTCCAGCATTGCCTCTGGAAACATCTCTAAAGATTTAGTGCCATAGGAATAGCTGAATGCACGCATATCCATTATGCAAAAGAGTGGGGGATGGGTGTCCATCCTGCAGCTAACCCCTGCTGTGCACAGGGAGGCTGGACACATAACAGGTAGGGCAAAGGGCCTGGCCAAAGGCTAGGTCTTGTAAACAATCCCGGCTGCGCATAGCTAAAGACCATGCACAACTGGGGTTTGGTATGCAGGGGGCTGAGAGTAGGGTCTAACAGTAGGCCAGGCCCTGAGCTAACCCTTGCTGTCCAGGGCCAAGTACAGCAAGAGTTGGGTGAATGGGAGGTGTGACCTATGGCCCGGCTGACTGTCAGAGTTGGGTGCATGGGAGGCTGAGTGTACACCCTGGCCACAGATTGCAACCTGGGGCCCAACCCCACGGGTAGAGGCAAACCTGCTCAATGCAGGATTGCGCTCACGGGGAGGAGTGTAGGACCTGGCCATGGGGTAGGCCCAGTGCCCACAGCCTGCTGCACATGGCCTCAAGCTGTGCACAGCGCGGTTTGAACAAAACAAGCGGGTTGGAAATATATCATCATAAAATCCTAAGCATTTCTGAATAGTAGGTTATGGTTTCTTCTGGTCATAATAACATTATGTATTTTTGTGCCAAAAAAGAAATATTAAAAAAATCCAGATAAAGTAACTTTTTGGTTGCAAAAAGGCCCCCAAAAGAATTATAACTAGCAGGGCAAACCTTAACTTGTGCACTTAGCCATGCAAACCAAAATCTGCACCACAAATACAATGCTGATTAGGCACACAACGTCATTTTAATTATAACACATATCCAAACAAAGAAATACTGTATCCGTAGTGATGTCATCAATGATATATAACAATTTGTCACCAGTGATGTTACCTATGTCCTTTGTGATGTCATCTGAAACATAATAGGTGAGGTCATGTGCATTGCATTTGTGGTACATGTTATGGTTTCAATGGCATGGATACCAGTTAAGGTTTGCTCAGTTAACCATAAATGTCCAGATTCTTTGTTTTGTTTAATAACCATAACCACTTTAGCAGTGCTTTAAGCGTGTGTTTGTGTGTCTGGGTTTGTGTGTGTACTGTATAAATGCAGATGGGCAGAGCGTAATATGGCACTTATTACAATTGATCAGTGTGCAAAGGGGTCATGATTTATGAGAGCTCAAGTTTGAGTGGGTCATGATTTCCTTCCCTCCCTCAATAATGGTGATAGCATATCGCATTTAACAGACCTGCTTCCTATAATTTATACCAGGCTGTTATTTCATGTGAGTAGTTATAAACAATAGTATTTAACCATAAACATACAAAAGGAGTTTAAATTAAAGCAAACACTGGGCCTTGTGAGGATGGATGACTGCAGATATGTTCTCCTGCCATGTGGTTCAAGAATGGAATCTGTGAGAACAGGATGAAGCATAAAAGTCACTAAATTAACCTGTGCTTAACTCTTGGTAGCTTGGCAAAAAGCAGTCAGGCTTAACTTAGAGCCACTGTGTAAAGTAATTGAGCAGCACACAAACAGTAATAAAGTCAAAACACAACACAAGAAAAATTCGAAACCAAATTTAGATAGAGTAAAATGTAATAAATGAAATGATATCATAAGTTGAGATTGACAGAGATGGAACGCGGGTCAGATACAGGGACTAGGTTACTCCAGCTGAAAAAGTTACCTTCTCAAAGTTCAGTGCAAAGAGTTCCATTTGCGGTGGAGGCAGCCAAGAAAAGCAGGGAGAGCCTCATGGCTGGTTGTCATGGGTGGTCATCGCTGTAGCGCGAAGAGCATGTGTTGCGGACGATTGTTACAGTAGCATGAAGATCGGGTCAGGACAGTTGATGCTGGAGCTTCGCATTGGCGGTCACCAAGGGCTGTCATTCCTGTAGCGCAAAATTCAGATTTCGCAGTGCCGGTCATCTCTGAAGGTCACTTTAGCATGAAGGATAGGTCTCACCAGAGCTTTGCATTGGCGTCATCCAGAGTGGTAGAGTCTTGGTGCTAACGGACACATTTGCGGTTGGGAAGAGCCCAAACTTCAGGCTTTCAATTTTCTTCTTTGGAAGAGCTAAGACCGAGGCCAGTTAAGGGTCCATGGTCTGTGAGGCACCTTTTGGGGATCAGGAACTCACTCCAGCAGAGGCCAGCAGTGCTTAGACAGGTCCAGTTGCAGGTCCAGGCAGGTCCAGTGGACGCAGGTCAACTGAGCAGTTGCAGGGAGGACTCTGAAGCTTGTTGTGTCACTGTAGCTCAAATAGGAGGTCAGCAAGCTAACCTATGGTAAGCAGGTCCAGTCTTCCTTCTTGGACAGCAAGGCAGTCCTCAAGCAGCAGGGCAGTCCTCAAGCAGCAGGGCAGTCCTCAAGGAGCAGGGCAGTCCTCAAGGAGCAGGGCAGTCCTTCTTCTCTAATGTCCAAAGGTCCAGGAGTATTCTGATGAGTGGTTCAGGAGGTCCAATATTTGTACCTAGTGCCAGCCTTTGTGTGTGGGGGGACTCCCTATTCTACCCTCACATCTGGATCTGTTAAGTTCTTCACTTTCCCTCTCAAGGATCCAAACTGTCTGGAGTGACAATAGGATGGTGTCAGGGTCCTTTGTGTGTGTTGGAGGCAAGCCCTTTGAAGTTTAAGTGGGGCAGGGCAGAGCTCCCTCCCCAGCCATTTCTATGGTTTTGAGCATAACATCTGAACCTAACTATTAAGTCCCTGTAACCTTTGTTTTTTTAGCGAGTTTCTAAGGTTTTTAAATTTTATTTCCTAATTATAATATCCCTGTAACCTTTGCTTTTTTCAGCGAATTTCTAGGGTTTTTGAACGTAAAGTAATATTTAATTACATACGTTAATCCAACCGCCCCTGCACACAGCCTTTGGCCAACCTGTGGGCCCCCACCCCGGGCCACTTTTATCCCCCAGGACCCCATTCCCCTGGCCAGGCACATTTTGTGGGGTTGGTGGGTATGTGTCCCCCTCCCTTGCCCGATTTTGGCTTGGGGACCCCATCCTCCGAGACCCAGGGGATTTTTTCTAAGGGCGGCGGCACATGGCCCCCCCCTCCCCAGGCAGCGTTTGGCCCATCCCCGGGGCCTGGCCTTATTAAAATGTGGGAGGGTGGCACGCATCCCCCCTCCCAGGCCAATTGCGGCCCGAGGTACCCATCCCCTGGGACCCGCCGGTAGCTGAAAATAAGGAGGGGGTACGCAACCCCCTCCCCAGACCTGGCTGTCCCTGCGGCAGAAAAAAAAAGCACAGGAAACCACGCTTGTTTTTAAATTTTAAAAAAATTGCCGCAGCTCCTCCTTATATTTGTGGCAAAAATTTTAAAAAAGGTTTTGGGACCCCACCACCAGGCTTAGGGGGTCAGGGTATTTCTACCCTGCCCCCTTATGGGTTTTTTAAAAAAAAATTCTTGTGACTCGGCCAAGTCTGAGTCCCAAGTTGGCTGCCACCACTTCCTGGTTGAAGAGGTGGCAGCCAATCACGACATTGCTGTTGGATCGTGGATCTGCAGAATGCATTTTGTGGTCCTTGTTTTTTTAGAGGAAATGTGTAAGAGATAAGTACTGTGATGAGTAGAAGGTTAATACTTTTTTTTAAAAAAAATTACGATCTTGTGAAAAGTAGGAAGGAGTTGGTGATCTTTGAATACACTCCGGTATGCACACTTGTTACCATAGGAAGGAGTCTTACTAAAGATGGTGTTTATCGGAGTCTGAAAGGAGAGGCCAGTCCATCCACATACCCTACTACGCACAACCGTCATTTGAGAGAGAGTTCTGAACGTTGAGGCCAGTCCATCCACACAATCTACTACGCACACCTGTCATCTGAGAGAGAGGTCTGATGGGAGAGGGCAGTCCCTCCCCACACACTACTAAGCACACTCATCATTTGAGAGAGAGGTCTGAAAGGAGAGGCCAGAACCTCCCCACACACTACTACGCACACCTGTCATCCGAGAGAGAGGTCTGACAGGAGAGCGCAGTCCCTCCCCACACACTACTATGCACACTCGTTATCAGAGAAAGGTGTGAAAGGAGAGACCAGTCTATCCACACACCCTACTTCGCACACCCAACATCTGAGAGAGAGGTTTGAAAGGAGAGTCCATTCCATCCACATATGCTACTATGCACACCTGTCATCTGAGAGAGAGGTCTGAAAGGAGAGTCCATTCCATCCACATACCCTACTATGCACACCTGTCATCTGAGAGAGAAGCCTGAAAGGAGAGGCCAGTCCATCCACACACCCTACTACTCACACTTGTCATTCAAGAGAGAGGTCTCAAAGGAGAGTCCAGTCCATCCACACACTCTACTATGCACACCCATCATAGCGAAAACTACTACTATACAATATTGCAAAAACTGATCACTTTCTTACTGAATTATAATTACAACTTGAATGTAAAAACATATGTAAAGGCTATGAAAAGTATGGTTTTAGAATATTAATGAACTTCCTGGGAAGAAGTCTCAATATGAGATTTACAAGAACTGAGAAGATGGACAGTCTCAACACAAATATTATTGTATTGCTCTGTTTAATACTCAGACATCATTATTTAGAAACATTGTGCACACTTTGCACCATTTTCTTTTATGTTACAATACAAAAGCCATTTCCTTTCAAAATAGTGTTCACACACAGAATATAATATTCAGTTATTCTACCATATATACACTCCAAAAATAATTAATTTAATTAAACTAGAAATTTACACACAAAAAAAACCAAAGGTTAAAGTAACGTTATAGTTAGGTGTAATAAAAAGATTTGTTTTTGTTTAATAAAAACCTTAGAAATTCACTGAAAAAAACAAAAGTTAAAGTAACATTATAGTTAGGTGCATTTCTCAGTGACAACATTAACGTTTTGAACTAAAAAAAGGACAGAAATTCAGCAGTTAGAGTTAGCAGAACTAGCTACACCTTGTGCCCCGCCATGCACTGCTTATGACCTCACAAATTGCATCACTCATGACATGTTCCATCACATTATTTATGACATCACTGATGACACCTCTAATGACATATTGATGACATCACTCATAAAATCAATGATGCCATTATCCAAGTTACGTTTGTACTCATTACCCAATAAGGGAGTATAGCATTAGAGGTATGAAAGTAAGTACAAAATAGCTCAGAATAATATAAAGCATCATTGATACCATCAGGCATACATCCCCCTCTGGTGAAGTAACCTTGTGTTATGTGCAGCATTGACCCTATACTATACACTTCATGTTAACAATCAACCACACATAGATTTGTAACCACTACTACACACAGTGTTTAATCTGTATACAACTATTGAGAGAAAACCAAGTTCTTCCAGATACTCAACTTCTGGTACATAACTGATGTGTACTATAGACAACCTTTACCTGTATCAAACCCTTTACAGTAACTGAACCTACAGTGAGAAATTAATAGAAAAGTGGGTACTATAAGCAATGTTTACTCTTTGGAAAGAGGTTACTCTGTATCACACTGTTTGTAGACAATAAAACTCTGATGAGGAATACACCACAGAGTCTTAAAAACTATCTACTAAGAACAGTGTTCACTCTATGCAAAACTTGTCCAAAGAGAGACTATTCACTAAAAATACTTAAGGCCTGAAGGTGCTAAAGGTCATACTACCTGTAGCCTTCAAACTGTGATGAAAACTTTATAGACTGCTCATCTTCCGTAACTAATCAAGCACATGTACATAGGTTAGTACCTTGTTCACACAGTCTTCTGTCATACGTAGAAATTGTCATTCTGAGACGATTCCATCAAAATAGTCAAGGCTGCTTACAATACTTTGTATCTACTATCTAGAATCATTGCCCAGTTGAAACTATTTTTTGCAGAACCCAAAAATCTGTGTAGAACATACTGGATACAAACAGTCAACTGTCATCTGCACACAGAGTTACTCCCTGTAAAAAATGGGAGTCTCTAGTTGGCATCGGTTTGCACCTTTGTCCAAGTAGGGACCCTTCTTCCTAGTCAGGGTAAAGGGGATACACTTCTAAAATAACCCCTGCTCACCCCCTTGGTAGCTTGGCACGAGCAGACAGGCTTATCTCAGAGGCAGTGTGTAAAGCATTTGTGAACACATACAGTAATACAGTAAAGACACTACAAATGGACACCACACCAGTTTAGAAAAATAACTAATCTTTATCTAAACCAAAACAAGACCAAAACGACAAAAATCCACAATACAGTAATAAAAATATGACTTTCAAATGGTTGACATAGTTCTGTTCAAAGCAAATTGCTGATGCAACACTTTTCACACAAAGTACCTTGGATGTGTCGCGCACACAAACAAAAAGGATCGTAGGGAAGGTTTTTTTTGTTTTTTTTTCTTTTTTTTTATAACTTTATTTATTGATTTTCCATATACATAACAAGGCTTTCAGTGTACGACAGGCAATTAATACATCATGTCACATTGTACTATGCAGACAGTTCATCACAGTATACATTCGGGGCAGTGTGTTTACTTCATCTAACGACATTATCAGATAACTGGCTTTAGGTAGGGGTCCACCAGGCCTGTAGCCGCGTTTTCCCAAACTATAGGAACATGGAAGTTTCAGACCATGGGGCAGGGTTATCTTGATCTCATATCACCAACCACCTTCTTCTAGACCATTTTATGCATCGTTACTAGTACAAACAGTCACCAAGTCATCATTTCGTTATTCTCAATCTTATTGCATTACCGTGTGCAACATGTTGCAACCCATGTGTGATACTGGATGCAATGTGAGCTGATTATTCCCTTTCCTCAGGTGGTGTTTCCTTGGCATCGCGTATGAGTAAGTATTGTGTAAGAGGGCTCCATATGTCTTTAGGCCGTGAGCTCCGCGGCAACGTTTCTGCGTATATAGTAACCTGTTCCTGACAGTAAATTAAGTCCTCTAGCCAGTCCTTAAATTTAGGGGCACGTCCTCTACCCCATCTGCATGCCACTCTACGCTTAGCCAGCAGTAGGGTAATTGTGACATATCGACGGTATGGTTTCGGGATTTGCTCAGTGTACCCCAATATTGCTAATAATGGACTGCACTCTACTGTGGTAGATGTCATCTGCATTAGGGCTTTGAATACTTGTGTCCAGTATTCCAATACGCGTGGGCATTCCCAGGCTAAGTGTATAAACCCAGCTCCCGGGCTGCCACAGCGATCACAGTTATCTGTTTCCCTTAGTTTAAACTGGTACAATTTCACCGGGGTGCAGTAGAACCTTTGAATGAATTTATAATGTATAATTCGAAGTCTGCAGCTAGCAGATATACTTGCAGTTTGTAGGCAGCAATATGTCCATTGTTCGGGTGTTAGGTCGACACCCAAATCTGTGTTCCATTGTGTTAATGCAGTGTGTTCTGGGTCAGTTTGTAACGCGCGTGTGCCGTGGTATAGTGCAGAGACTAGATGCCCTGGGTTTGTGGTTTGCAGCATATTGTGGAGGGGTACCAAGTATGCGGGTTCTCCAGGGAACTCTGGTATAATGGAGCGCATTCCTTGTTTCAGCCGTATGTACAAAAATAACTCTAATGGGGTATATCGTGAGCCTTGAAAGAATTGATCCACTGAGCAGAACATGCCGTTCCTAAAGAGATCCCCCACTTGGCGATTTTCACTTTTTCGCATAATCTTTGAAACCCTCTTTCTTGGAGTAGTGGCATCTGTGGATGATAGGAAAGGGGCAGTATGGGCGAATATATGGTTTGATTCCCCATTCGCTTGCTTAGTCTACGCCAGGCGTCGACCGTGCTGGTGATTGTTGTGGGTTCCACATTTCTGGCCCGTGGTAGTATATACAGCATTCCATCGAGTGGCAACGGGTCAGCCAGCCAGTGTTCCACCGCGATTTGTGGCATGTATTTAGGAGGGTTAATCCAGAAATAGGCATAGTGTGCCTGTGCACATTCAAAGTATAGTTCAAAATCCGGTATATCAAACCCCCCTTGTCTATACGGTTTGGTTAGTACTGACCATTTTAGTCGGGGTTGTTTACCTCCCCAGAATAACTTCAGCAGTTCTGTGCGTAGTGTCTTAAAAAATTGGCGCCCAGGGTTATATGGGATGTTCATAAATAGGTATAAAAATTGAGGGAGTATTACCATTTTTATTATGGATGCCCTACCAGCCATCGATAGTGGTAAAGCGATCCACCGCGTGATGTTACTAGCGAGGCGCTCAATGGCTGTGCCATAATTAAGGCGGATTATCTCCTCTCTGTTACCCCCAATTCGGACCCCTAGGTATCGTAGATCGGACTCACACCGCTCTAATGGGTAATCTAGGTCAAATTTTGTAACCGCCGGCGTGAGTGGGAAGATTTGCGATTTTGCCCAATTAATGTGTACACCTGAAAGATGTCCAAATCTTATAAATTCTCTTAGCAATGGATTAATGCTGTTTTGGGGGTCTCTGACGTATAGCGTCATATCATCCGCATAGAGGGATATCAGGATCTGCCGCAAGTTACACCTCAATGCTTTCTCCTGGTGATGCTGTCTCAATTTACACGCCAATGGTTCAATTGCGAGTGCAAACAGCAAGGGTGATAGCGGGCATCCCTGTCTGGTGCCTCTTGAGATGGGAATCGTTGCCGATGTATGGCCATTCATGAGCACCCTAGCTGTGGGGCGTTGGTACAATAGTTTAATCCAGGCCACAAATATAACAGGAAAACCCATGCGTTGTAATAGTGCTATAAGGTAGTCCCATTCTATTGAATCGAATGCCTTAGTGGCATCCAAGAACACTGCTGCCATAGGGAGCTCAGGTGAAATATTTTGAAATATTGAGAATAAAGTTCGGAGGTTATGTGTTGTTGCGCGCCCGGGAACAAAACCCGATTGATCCGGCAGTACCAATTTGTCTATTAGTAGGATTAATCTATTGGCTATGACCTTTGCAAGTATTTTCGTGTTGCAATTTAAAAGTGATAGTGGTCTATATGAGTCACAGGAAGTGGGGGTCTTGCCGGGTTTAAGCAAGGATGTGATCAGGGCCTCTCTCATGGATGGGGGGAGCACCTCGCGTTCTAGGGATTTCTCAAATACTTCCTTCAGTACTGGGGCCATAATATCTATGTATGTTTTATAAAATTCGGCCGATAGGCCATCCAGGCCTGGGGCCTTACTGGATTTTTGTTGCATTATGGCCACTCGAATTTTATCGATTTCAAGTGGAGCGCTGAGATATTCTCTCTGATTGTCCTCCAGCCATCCCAGCGCCTTCGTAGGGAAGGTTATGCGTCGGTTCCTTACACGCAGGGAAGGTGATGCGTTGGTTCCTTGCTTCGGGGGAGGTGATGCGCTGGTTCCTTACTGCTGCGCAGGGGAGGTGATGCGCTGGTTCCTTACAGGAGAGGAGGTGATGTGTTGGTTTCTTACTGCGTGGGCAGGTGAGGCGTCGGTTTCTTACTGCGTCCCCCAATGATGCGACAGACCTGGCACCTCGAAGCAAAGCGTGATGATCCGGGACGATGCGTTGGTTCTTGCAGCCGCACAGCAGGGCTTGCGTGGGAATCGGTGCGGTGATCTCGGACTTTGGAGATCGGTGCACCGGATGCGGCGTGCAGTGATTTCTTGAGCCGCGGGCAGACAATGCGTCGGTTTCTTCAGCGATGCATCGGAAACAGGTATGGATGAGTCACGCTTCTCATCGTTACGTTGCTTTTCCAGCTCCCAACAGCCAGAACAACCTCCAGAGGCCCAGAACAGCTACAGGCACCTCTTGGCAGGTCAGAACTCCCAGCAAGGAAGTTCAGGGCAGCTGGGGGGTGAAGTCTTTGTGTCCCTGAGACTTCAGAACAAGAGGCAAGCTCTTCTTCAAGCCCTTGGAGATCTTCCTCAAGCAGGGGACACAGCACACAGCAAAGTCCTTTTCACTTTCCTTAGCAGAAACAGCAACTGCAGGCCAATCCCAGACAGCAAACAGCAAAGGGGCAGTACTCCTCCTCAGTTTCTCCAGCTCTTCTCCTTGGCAAATGTTCCTCTTGATTCCCAGAAGTGATCTGTGGCAGAGCAGCTCTTTGCCCAGCCAAAACCAGTTCTGTCCTCTCTGGTGCAGCTTCCTGGCCGGAGGTGGAGACAGCATTGTCCTTGGCAGACCAGGCCCATTCAGGTGTGAAAGAAACCTCATCCCCCCACTCTGAATGCAGCCCAGGTCTATTCAGCCCAGTCCTGACTCACCCTGGAAAGGCAGGACACACCTCAACCACCCAAGTGGCTGTCTGAACAGAATGCACATCCCCAGCCCCTGTCACTCCAAAGTCAGACAGTCAATACACAACCTAGCAGAGGCACACTGGATGGTTAGGCAAGAAAATATCTACTTTCTAAAAGTGGTATTTTCAAACCGAGAATGTAAAAATCACCCTCACTAAAAGATGCATCTTAACATTCTGAGTTCAGCCATATCAAACATTATTTTCCTATCTTGCTCCCATGGGCAGTTATGCTTATAAGATGTTATAAGCAAACTCCCATTCTATCCTATGGGACAGATAGCCTTTCAATAGTGAAAAACTAAATTGGCAGAATTTCACTATCAGGACATGCCACGCACATAAGGGGATGTCCTACCTTTCACATACACTGCACCCTGCCCATAGGAGTACCTTGGGCCTACCTTAGGGGTGACTTACATATAAGAAAAGGGAAGGTTAGGGCCTGGCAAGTGGGTGCACTTGCCAAGTCGACATGGCAGTACCACACTGCACACAGACACCGCAGTGGCAGAGTTACATTTACAAGCTGCTTATGTGGGTGGCACAATCAGTGCTGCAGGCCTACTAGCAGCATTTGATTTACAGGTCCTGGGCACACACAGTGCACTGTACTAGGGACTGACTAGTAAATCAAATATGGCAATCATGGAATCGCCAATACATAACAACAATTTACAGGGAGCACTTGCACTTTGGCACTGAACAGCTGTGGCAAAGTGCCCAAAGCATCTAGACCAGCAAAAACGAAGTCCACACACAGCAAAATAACAGGAGGCAAACGCAAAAATACAGGGGAAACCCACACCAATTATGCCAGGTCTAACACTCCTGTATACAAAGATTCATAACATGTTCAATACTTCGACACACCTACTATGCATTAAGAGTGCATGCATTTTGCAGACACGTACACCCATTATTAGACACACACTGTACAAAATTATGTAGAGAAGTAGTATTGTACTTACCCACCACTATGTAAAGCAAAAACTAACACACTCATTGGATGATGTCGTCAGTGATGTTATCAGTAATGTCATCAATTATGACATTTGAGATGTCATCTGTGATGTCATAAATGATGTCATAGAACATGTCATGAGTGATGTAACATGGGAGGTCATACGCAGTGCATGGATGGGACGCAAGTTATAGTTAGCTGTGTTCACTATAATTGATGAATTCCTGTGTTATTTTTAGTTCAAAACAGGATGTTGGCACTAACATTTTCACCTTATTATAATGCCACTTTAACCTTTGGTTTTTCCAGTGAATTTCTAGTTTTTTTTAATGGAAAGTAAAATAGTCCTAGCTATAATGTCACTTTAACCTTTATTGTTTTCAGTGATATTTTATCACCGTACATAAAGCTACCCCGTGCTTGGCCTATGGCCAACCCCTCGCACTCAACCAAACCCCCACCAGGAGAGGGGGGTCACGCGACCCCCCTCCCCAAGCCACTATTGGCCCTGGGGACCCCAACTTCCAGAGCCTTTTCTCTTTAAAAAGGGGAGGGAGGGAGGGAGTGTGTGCAGCCCCCCTCCCAAAGGCCCTATTGGCCATGGAGACTCCATCCCCGAGGCCAAAGATATATTAAATGGGGAGGGGGCACACAGCCCCTCTCCCCGATCCCAAATGAGCAGCGGAGACCCCATCCCCAGGACCATTCTTAAAATATAAAGGGAGGGGGTGGTGGCCCCCTTCCCCGAGCCTTAAGAGGCCTCTGGAACTTCAACCACTGGAGCCAAATACATTAATATTAGTGGAGATGGGGTGCATGACCCCCTCTACCTGATCACAATTGGCCCCTGGGGGCCCAATCCCCTGGGGCCATAGTTTAATTATAGAGGAAAGGGTCGAATGGCCATCTCCTCGAGCCTTAAGAGGCCCTGGGAACCCCATTTCCCAGGGCAAAAAACATTAAATTAGGGGTGAAGGGCACATGGCCCCCTCCCCAAGCATTGAGCGGTCCCAGGATCCCCCTTCCCAGGGCAAAATGCATCAATACTAGGGGATGGAGGGCATGCCCTTCCAAGCCCAAATGGCCCTGGGGACCCCATCCCCCGGGACCATAGATAACTATAGTGGGGTGCATGGCCTCCTTCCCAAGCCTTAAAAGGCCCAGCAGACCTCACCCGCTGGGGCCGAATTCCCAAAATATTGGGAGAGGGAAACGCGGCCTCCCTCCCCAAGCCTTAATAGGCCCCAGGGACCACATCCCCCAGGGCTGAATCCAATTTATAAGGGAAGGGGGTGCTCAGTCCTCCTCCCAGAGCCTTAATATGCCCCAGGGACCCCTTCCTCTGTGGTCTGCTACATTATTGAAGGGGAGGGGGCGAGCGGCTCCCATCTCCGAGTCATTTGCAGATCAGGGAGCCAATACCCAGGGCCTGCTACAAAAATAAAGGGAGGGGGCTCACTCACGACCCCCTCTCCTATTATTAATTAAAAAGTGGTGGGCCACCATTTTTACTTATTTTTTCGCAATCCCACAGGTGTCCCATAGGCTCATGAAATATTGCCCAATTATTTCTACTTTTGAGAGCCCAGAGGGAGTCCCTGTGGGACCCTCCACAAGGGCTATGTGTGCAGGGTATCCCTACCCTGCCTCCTTATATGTTTTGTTTTTAAAAAATTGCAAGACAGGGGACTAAGTTAGAGTCCTGTAATGGCTGCCAGCAACATTTTTCTTCTTGTTGCTGGCAGGCAATCAAAGCCTTGCTCACACAGGAGCCTTGATTCCATGGGAGCCAGTTGGCATAGGGGTAGAAAAGCTCCCTGGCCCAATCAGAAGGCTCTATTTTTTTTAATTGGGATAAAGAGACTCTTGCAAGAGTCCCTCGAACCCAACGGTCCAGATAAACAAGATTTTTTCTACCTTAATTTCTCAAAAACGACTAAACAGACTTACACCAAATCACAAAAAGCATGCTTTCTGGACCAAGATCTAGCTTCCTGCCAAATTTGTTGCAATTCCGTTCAGCAGTTTTTGCAAAAATGCTTCTGATACGATTCTATGGAAAATGCAGGGGAATTTTGCGTTTTGGGACCTCTCCTTTTTCTCTGCCCCAACTTGATGGATCAGCCTGAAACTTGATATGCAAACTAGTCAAAAAGTAGCACCTTTTTGTAAAGTTGTGTTGAGATTTGTCAAATGGCATCAAAGTTATTAGCAAAGGCATTTCCTGTGGAAACACGATCCTCACTATAACTACCCAATGGTGACAGGACTATTGTGTTATCAGTGATGTCATCAGTGATATCATCAATAATGTCATTTGAGATATCATCACTGATTTCTATTGTTATGTCATGAGTGATGTAATATGTGAGGTCATAACAAGTGGATGGCAGGGGAGCAAGTTACAGTTACAGTTAGCTCAGTAAACTATAACTGGTGAATTTCAGTGTATTTTAGTTTAGTAAGACCTTATTATCATATCTAACTATTCCATCACTTTAAACTTTGTTTTTTTTTCAGTGAATTGCTGTGGCCAGGCCCTACGCCCAACCCACCATGGGCATCCAATCCCCCACAGGTAGCCAACCTCCCACGGACCCCTACCCCACATTTTTGTAATTGATTTATTTTTAATATTTTTTGCTGTACCGTGGACTAGTGATTAACCGTCATCTCCTTGGTACCCAGTGAGGATTGCATAGTCCCGCATTACAACTCCCATGCGAGTACCGCAGCACTTCATAAGACGGCAGCACTGGGACCCAAGGGAGTTCCACAGTAGCTCAAGGAAGCGCTGCTCTTGGTCCCATGGGAGTATTGCGGCACAGGCGGTGCACATTTTCTTTTCTTATTTTGGTCAGGTTATCCCTACCTGGCCCCTTATACTTTATTTTGAAACTAAACTTCAGGTCACAGGGACAGGGTCCCTGAGTAATGGTGGCGGCAACATTTTCCTTCAGGTTGTGGACAGACAATCAGATCACTCGGTTCAGGGGGACAGGTAACAGTCCCCTGCAACTGAATCAGCCGACGGGACAAGAAGCTCCCGCAGGCAATCAGATTATTCATTTTTTTTATTTACGGTACAGGGGACACCCACTGGACTCCTAGGGGACTAATGGTTCAGATATACTTCTTTTTCAACCCTTTCATGACCACCAGAAGCACCTCTTTAAATGCTGACTTCTCATAAATGGCTGAATGGATTTACACCAAATAAAATAAAGCACTCTTTCTGATTATAGTTCTAACTTTCTGTTAAATGTGGTGCAAATTCGTTCAGACGTTTTTCTGTATCGCTTCCCAAAATTTCCTATGGAAAATGATATTTGTGGCCCTTTTTTTTCTCAGCCCCTGCTTGCCGGATCACCCCAAACCATTTTTGCGCCAACAGCACCAAAGTTAGTAGCAAAACAAAAATGCTCTTTCTATGGAACTGTGAGATAACTATCACTACAAAGTGACGACCGCCACTGTGTTAAATATATGTGTATCTGTATATACTGAATAAACTAAGGGTTAAAGTGATGTTATAATTATGTAATAAGGTAAAACTATTGTTTAAAAAACAAAACCCTCTGTAATTCATGGCATTGTTTAATGTGCAAACTATAACTGGCGCCCTCGTCATGCACTGCTTATTACCTCACACATTACATCACCCATGAGATGTTAAATGACATAATTGATGACATTTCAAATGGCAATGCCTTTGCCGTACCAGTGACAATATCTACGGCCTAATAGCAAAATATCAAGATCAAGTGTACTAATAAGCACAATTTTCTTTCCCCCAGTGCAAAGATCAATTTCAATATTAATGCCCCATTACAGCATTAATGACATGGGAGAACACTCCTTACTGTCTTACATATCGGTGCTATGGTTTAAATACACACATAGGGGAAAATTGTGCAGAATATGGGCTATTATACATTTTTCACATTGAGCTATTTAAATCAGCATATGTTTAGCATGTACATTTGATGTGTGAAAGACTGATTCACAAAAGCATTTATGAGTATGAGAAGCAGTACTACAGGAGTACGCTTTTACAATTTCTAACATCGCTTTGTGAATCAGCCCAGAAACATCCACCTCCCTATTAGTAAAAGTGCAACGAGGGTACAGCCCTTTCCGTTTCTACTAATAATGCATCAATACCCTCCAAATATGCATATTTTATTCACATATTAGATGTTTGGGGCCAATTTACAAGAACAGGTAAGAGCATGTAAATGATTACTACCGGAGGACTTCTTTATGTACTCCTAAATGCCATTGTGAATAGACCCTACAGTCTTTGGTGCTAAACTTTCCATAAAATATGGCAGGGACCCTCTGAAGGGTTTGGGGGCCCCAGAACAGTTGGGGGTCCGCCCTGTGCCACAGGTCCTGCAGGGGCCTGCGTTACGCCCCTGTCCAGAGTGGAAAGCCTTGATGGTAACCAGTGGCTACATTTAATGTTCCTGGAGCATCACCCGCATATTTGACATGATCCCCTAAGAGAGGACCGCTTGAAAGCCTCTCCTCTCCCCTGAAGGGCTTCTCTATTGTACAGTAGCTTAAGGGAGAGGCAAAGTAGGAGAAGTGCTTGTACAACATAAAACTTGTCTTTATGATTCTCTACTGGGGGGCTCATTATGAGTTATGTGGTGCCTGCTTGGAGCACATGTTAAACAACAGTGGAGGGAACGCGTGCGCGCACGCAGGGTGGGGGTCTATCCAAGCCAGGGGAGGCTGCCAAAGGTTGGTCAGGATTTGCAGCTGCCCTCATTGCGCAGGACCAAGGTATTGCAGACCTGGTTATTCTGGCCCTGGAAATACAGGACTACTCAGAATGGCTCAGAGTGGCAGCCCATCTCAGGGATACCACTACACTACTCATAATGAGGGCCATGGAAATTTCACATTAGGATGCCCAGGGTAGAAAACCTCTACCGTGGCCAACAATACACAAATACATAAGGACATATCTACAAGGACTTAACGCCACCAGTACGTCACTTTTTAAGACGTTCTGGTGGCATGGAGTCCATCGCCTTATTTACAAGGCGGCGTTAAGCCACTTAACGTGGCTTAACACCGCCTTGTAAATAAGGCCCCTTTTTACACTAGACTTAGCGAGAATGGGGTGGGCAATGGGTGCTGTGGTGGACGTTATGCTGGAACACCCATTGATTTTGACACTGCCCTGTATATACAAGGGTGGCGTAAATAGGAGGCAGCGCCAAAATTAAGACCAGGGAAAACCTGGTCTCAACATGGCGAAACGAGAAGAAGTACCTTATTTCTCCTTGTTTTTGCTCTTTCTATGAAATCATGGGAACTGACAGTGGTGTGGTGGAGGGGATGTTGAATCATTTTCTCTATCACTCCAGATTGCCTCTGCCACGCAAATTATTAAACACCTCCAAGGTGCTTCCAAGTTTCAAGTTGTCCTTTAATGAAAAAGCACTGAGTCTAATTCACCAACTAATTCGCAGTCAAGGCACAGTAAGTAACGCTTCACCGGTGTTTGTTTACTCAAGCTCCCTAAATGTCATCTAATACATAATGCAGTGTTAATTTGTTTCTTTCTTCCTGTAGGTTTTCGTCTTTCACACCTGCCTGCTTGCAGATGTCTACAGTATACAGATGTGGCAGACCTGACTGCTGTTGATAGTGAATGAAAACCTAATTTAAAAATAAATTTAAAAATAAAGTTGGGAGACAAAATCCGAACATAGATTTTTGCTGCAGGAGAAGCGCCTTGCTATATGAAATCTGGTACCAGATCAGATGGACAGTTTAATCGATAGAAATGTGGGTTATTCTTATTTCCACAATAAATTTAAGCAGACAAATAGGCAATCCACAATTAAATGTTCTTTTATGTTCCCTGTGCAATAAGTGAGTTCTTCAAAGATATGTAAGAGAAAAATAAGAACTAACGAAAATGCCTTGTGCAAACACAAACTACCCATTTGGAGGACCTCCCATAGGAATGGAGAGTTTTATGCTTGGCTGTTGAAGTCAGGACAAGGACACTTTGCTTGTCGCAAAGGTGAAGTTTACCTACCCGGCCGTGAAGCAGTGCTTATTTCCTGAAGCTGGGGGTCTCATGGAAAGACACAATCAACCATGAAGGCCCGCATTTTGAGTAGCAGTTAAATTCCTTTATGTGCAGTGTTAGACCTGGCATCCTTGGCGTGGTTTTCCCTGACTTTTTTGCCTCTACCTCCTGTGTTTTTGATGCTGTGCTGGATTTCGTTTTTGCTGGCTTAGATGCTTTGGGCACTTTGCCACTGCTGATCAGTGTCAAAGTGCAAGTGCTCCCTGTGTAAATTGATATTGTGATTGGTTCTCCCTGATTGGCATATTTGTTTTACCAGTAGGTCCCTAGTAAAGTGCACTAAGTGTGCCAGGGCGGGTAAATCAAATGCTACTAGTGGGCTTGCAGCACTGATTGTGCCACCCACATGAGTAGCCCTGAAAAGATGTCTCAGGCCTGCCACTGCAGTGCCTGTGCGCAGTTTGTTAACTGCCATGTCGACCTGGCCCGTGCACCCACTTGCCAGGCCTTACCCTTCCCTTTTCTTACACATAGAACACCCCTATGGTAGGCCCAAGGTACCCCCCTGGGCAGGGTGCAGTGTATGTGAGAGGTAGGACATGTGCTGGTGTGTAAACATGTCCTGATAGTGAAATACTGCTAATTTCGTTTTTCACTATTGAAAGGCTATCTTGCCCATAGGACAGAATGGGGAATGCTTTGTGACATTTTACAAGCATATCTTCCAATAGGGATAAGATAGGAAAATGGAGTTTGGTACCCCTGAACTCAGAATTAAATAACACATCTTTTAGAAAAGATGGTTTTTAAATTGTGCGTTTGAAAATACCACTTTTAGAAAGTGGCTATTTTCTTGTTCAGCCTTCCTGTGTGTGGATTAACTGTCTGGCTTTGGAGTGACAGGGGCTGGGGTGGCTCTAGGAGTCTGGGTGAGTCAGCACTAGGCTGAATAGGCCTGATCTGCATTTGGAGTGGTGGGTGGAGTAGCACCTGTACCTGAATAGGGCTGTGCCTGCCTTCCACAATGCTGGCTCCGCCCCCCTGCTGTGTGTCTGGAACCAAGGCTCACACTAACAAAGGATGTTGTAGTGCACTGGCAGAGTGCCCCCAGAACTGTTTTGAACTGGGCTCAGAGCCCCTTGCACAAAGAGAACAAAGACATTTTGGGGATAAGTATCAGACCTAAACCCCAGACTTTTAGATCATTCCTGGAATTCAAGAGGAACCTTTGCCAAGGAGAAGAGCTGCAGAGACTGAGGAGAAGTTCTGCCCTTGCTGTGTGTCTGGGGTTGGCCTGCAGTTGCTGTTTCTGCCAAGGAAAGTAGAAGGACTTTGCTGTGTGCTGTGTCCCCTGCTTGAAGGAGATCTCCAAGGGCCTGAAGTGAGCTGGCCTCCTGTTCAGAAGTCTCAGGGACACAAAGACTTCACCCCCAACTCCCCTGAACTCTGCTGTTGTGAGTTCTGACCTGCCTTGAGGTGCCTGTGCCAGTTTGGAGCCTCTGGAGGTTGTTGCTGCTGTTTGGGAGCTGGAAGAGAGAGAGAAGAAACTCAAAGAACTACAGAAATCGACCACCGCTCTTCTTGCTGCTGTTTTTCCGACGCATCTTCACGGCGCGAGAAGAATTTCCACGCATCGCCGTGCCGCTGCAAAAACCGTCGCAGCGCCTGTCGTCGCGGCAAGAATCGACGCATCGAGGGATCGCGGCTGAAGAGTACCGCCGCAGCGCCGTGCAACACTGCCGCATCGATCGCCGATGCATCCCGAAGATCCATGCATCGTACCTGTGCGGCACGCTTCCCCGACGCATCACCTGCGGACCGGAACCGGCACGAAGAACCGATGCATCTCTCCCCCTACAGACCGGAATCGACGCAACCCTTCCTCTGCGTGCAGCGGGACTGTCGCATCGCCTCCTCAGGGTCTCAGGAGTGTTGCATCTCTTTGTTTTCCGACGCTGCGGCTGTTTGGCTTGGTGAACTTTGATGCAACTACAGGTACTTTGGTGAAAAGTCACCATCCATAGTTTTCTATGGTACAAGTTCTTGAAACCTTCTGAAAGTCATATTTTTAACTGTGTATGTTGGATTTTTGTCATTTTGGTCTTGTTAAGTTTAGATAAAGATATTTTATTTTTCTAAACTGGTGTGGTGTCCTTTTGTGTTGTCTTCACTGCGTTACTGTGAGTGTTGGTACAAATACTTTACACATTGCCTTTGGGATAAGCCTGTCTGTTCGTGCCAAGCTACCAAGGGGGTGAGCAGGGGTTATCTAAAGTGTGTATCCCCCTTACCCTGACTAGAAGCAAGGGTCCCTATTTGGACAAAGGTACCTACCTCTGCCAACTAGAGAACCCCATTTCTAACATGCAGTATCCTCCTCTGTCCAGCAGTACCGTTGTCATCACAAAAATGGCAGACTTACCCATACTCTGACTGACTGGGATTCTGAAGACATAGAATGTAGTGACAAGTATTGGCAGTAGGGTGCTTCCTGACTGAAAAGGATAATGAACAGAAGGTGTCACTTCCTGCACATAAACAATCATTAAATAATGACGATTTGCTAATTCTATGTGTGCTGCAAACTGCAGCACACATAGAAGTAACAAATCACCATTATTGATTGTTTATGTGCAGGAAGGCGGACACCTTCCTGCGCATAAACAATCATTCCCTGCACTATGGCACAAGGGTGTCTGTGTTGGTGCTAGGCAGCTATTTTTAACGCCAGCGCAATGGAAAACACAAGGGTGTGCTGTATTGCTGTAAATACGGCGCATCCCTGCATTTTGGAAATGGCGGAGTGCGGCACTGCGAAATTTGCCACTGCGCCGCGCTCCGCCATTTACTTGTAAATATGCCCCTGAGTTGTCAGTCAACTAGAATAATCAAGTCTTCAAATTCTTGTGCAAGGCAAGTAATGAATTGCAGTTTCTAAGAACGGCAGCAGAGAATTCCACTGTTTAGGACCCAGGTAGGCAAAGGAGCGGCCCTTCATGCAGATTAGATGGAACCTAGGTATAGAAAACAACACACGGCTGGAAGATCTCAAGGGTCGAACAGGCAAATAAGGAGTTACCAGTTCCTGAATTTGATGGAGCGCTAAGCAATGTTTGGCCTTGAACATATAACACAATGCCTTAAACTCAATGCATTTAGAGACCCTGAGCCAGCGCAGTTCCTGAAGCAGATGGGAGACTGAAGCATGCCTAGGTAATCGAAAAGTGTTACAGCAAACAAATGATGGCCGGAATGCTGACAATGCAAACATTCTCCCCCACTCAAAAGATCTGGGTTAAATCCATCGTTCTTTTGCCCACTACGCCACCCCAGTTTGGACCCAGCCATATGCAAATCAGTCTTGACCCTGTGCCCCATGGGAACAGTCCAGACAGAACTGCCAGGCCAGGTCCTCCCTGGACCGGAAACAAGCATCCTGGGACCGGTCTCAGGGTATGTCACCCTTCTTCAGCCAGGTTAGCTTGAATCCAGTGGCACAGTGAGCAAGGGACCCACGTCTGGGCATACCCATCCCACTTAGGGCGAAAAGTGTTACAGCAAACAAATGATGGACGGAATGCTGACAATGCAAACATTCTCCCCCAGTCAAAAGATCTGGGTTAAATCCATCGTTCTTTTGCCCACTACGCCACCCCAGTTTGGACCCAGCCATATGCAAATCAGTCTTGACCCTGTGCCCCATGGGAACAGTCCAGACCGAACTGCCAGGCCAGGTCCTCCCTGGACCGGAAACAAGCATCCTGAGACCGGTTTCAGGGTATGTCATCCTTCTTCAGCCAGGCCAGCTTGAATCCAGTGGCACAGTGAGCAAGGGACCCACGTCAGGGCATACCCATCCCACTTAGGGCGAAAAGTGTTACAGCAAACAAATGATGGACGGAATGCTGACAATGCAAACATTCTCCCCCAGTCAAAAGATCTGGGTTAAATCCATCGTTCTTTTGCCCACTACGCCACCCCAGTTTGGACCCATCCATATGCAAATCAGTCTTGACCCTGTGCCCCATGGGAACAGTCCAGACCGAACTGCCAGGCCAGGTCCTACCTGGACCGGAAACAAGCACCCTGGGACCGGTTTCAGGGTATGTCACCCTTCTTCAGCCAGGCTAGCTTGAATCCAGTGGCACAGTGAGCAAGGGACCCACGTCTGGGCATACCCATCCCACTTAGGGCGAAAAGTGTTACAGCAAACAAATGATGGATGGAATGCTGACAATGCAAACATTCTCCCCAGTCGAAAGATCTGGGTTAAATCCATCGTTCTTTTGCCCACTACGCCACTCCCAGTTTGGACCCAGCCATATGCAAATCAGTCTTGACCCTGTGCCCCATGGGAACAGTCCAGACCGATCTGCCAGGCCAGGTCCTCCCTGGACCGGAAACAAGCATCCTGGGACCGGTTTCAGGGTATGTCACTCTTCTTCAGCCAGGCTAGCTTGAATCCAGTGGCACAGTGAGCAAGGGACCCACGTCTGGGCATACCCATCCCACTTAGGGCGAAAAGTGTTACAGCAAACAAATGATGGATGGAATGCTGACAATGCAAACATTCTCCCCAGTCAAAAGATCTGGGTTAAATCCATCGTTCTTTTGCCCACTACGCCACCCCAGTTTGGACCCATCCATATGCAAATCAGTCTTGACCCTGTGCCCCATGGGAACAGTCCAGACCGAACTGCCAGGCCAGGTCCTCCCTGGACCGAAACAAGCACTCTGGGACCGGTTTCAGGGTATGTCACCCTTCTTCAGCCAGGCTAGCTTGAATCCAGTGGCACAGTGAGCAAGGGACCCACGTCTGGGCATACCCATCCCACTTAGGGCAAAAAGTGTTACTGCAAACAAATGATGGACGGAATGCTGACAATGCAAACATTCTCCCCCAGTCAAAAGATCTGGGTTAAATCCATCGTTCTTTTGCCCACTACGCCACCCCAGTTTGGACCCAGCCATATGCAAATCAGTCTTGACCCTGTGCCCCATGGGAACAGTCCAGACCGAACTGCCAGGCCAGGTCTCTCCCTGGACCGGAAACAAGCATCCTGGGACCGGTTTCAGGGTATGTCACCCTTCTTCAGCCAGGCTAGCTTGAATAAAGTGGCACAGTGAGCATGGGACCCACATCTGGGCATACCCATCCCACTTAGGGCGAAATGTGTTACAGCAAACAAATGATGGACGGAATGCTGACAATGCAAACATTCTCCCCCAGTCAAAAGATCCGGTCCAGGGAGGACCTGGCCTGGCAGTTTGGTCTGGACTGTTCCCATGGGGCACAGGGTCAAGACTGATTTGATTATGGCTGGGTCCAAACTGGGGTGGCGTAGTGGGCAAAAGAACGATGGATTTAACCCAGATCTTTTGACTGGGGGAGAATGTTTGCATTGTCAGAATCCCGTCCATCATTTGTTTGCTGTAACACTTTTCACCCTAAGTGGGATGGGTATGCCCAGACGTGGGTCCCTTGCTCACTGTGCCACTGGATTCAAGCTAGCCTGGCTGAAGAAGGGTGACATACCCTGAAACCGGTCCCAGGATGCTTGTTTCCGGTCCAGGGAGGACCTAGCCTGGCAGTTCGGTCTGGACTGTTTCCATGGGGCACAGGGACAAGGCTGATTTGCATATGGCTGGGTCCAAACTGGGGTGGCGTAGTGGGCAAAAGAACGATGGATTTAACCCAGATCTTTATGACTGGGGGAGAATGTTTGCATTGTCAGCATTCCATCCATCATTTGTTTGCAGTAACAATAGGTAATCGAAAAAGCAGCCGAGCAGCATTGTGAACAATCTGCAAGCGGTGAATCGAGGTCTTATCTGCACCCAAGTACAGCACATTTCCATAATCCAGTCTGCATATGACCAGTGCCTGAATAACAGTCCTTTGAGCTGCTAAGGGAATTAACCAAAGAATCTTTTTCAGCCATTTACTGAGGTCTGAGAAGCAGGTGGCAGTGACCTTAGTCACCTGTAGTTTCAATGAAAGTTTGTCATCGATAATGAAATCCAGATTTTTAACCTTAGAAGACGGGGTGGGCAGAGGCACTAAGGAATATGGCCAGTGTCTAGGGCCCCAAAGAGGGGTGTTGCACATTGCCAAAATGGGTCAATTTTCATGTCAAAGCCTGATGTTGGCAAGTTGCGTTAAGGAGACGTTCTAGATAGGCCCACCCACACACGGGGTTCATTTTAATTGGGAGATTTGTGGGAACACACAATAGTAGATAATTTGTTATTACAAATTGGATCTTTTGCCATTTTCTGCTTCCAAATGCAAGTCAGTGTGCAAAAAAAAGCACATTTTGTGAAATGCCTTGGGAATCACATGGTGGTCCAAGTAACCCCACATTCAGAGTTGTATAATAATCACTATTCCTTAACTCAGTATGTTGGACGCCTTTCAACAATGTTTAGGTTTCTTCCTACCCGTTTGTCATTCATTAGATTTTACTATATCAACTGTAGCTTAGTTGATACACATTAGAAAATCATTGTAACTACAGCCCCGTAATTGGTTCTGAGTATTGCATGTTTGTGTACCACGAAATACTAGGGCCTGATTCATAAAGGTAAGTTACACTTTTGAGTAGGTTTGTACTTTGTAGTAGGCTTACTACTTTTGGTATTCACAAACTCCCAGTGTAAACTTACTGCAAAAATGTAAGTTACATGTCTGCACCCCCAGAGTAAAGCTATTGGCTTACTTTTGTGTGGGTGGGTGATGCCCCTTCCTAAACTCCTTCTGTACCCTCCCTAAACCCTTCTTACTCCCACATTCACTACTAAAATATATACTTACATGTGCGAAGACTCCAAAGTCAGAGTGGAGAACTCACACATCAGTATAGTCAAAACTTACATTTTGTAGAACATTTTGTGGTATGTATTGTTGAAGTATAAAATGTACTAAAAAGTGTAGTTTGACAATCATGCCCTATATATATTACAACCAGAAGGGTCTGCTGGATGTAACAGTGTAATACTTAAAAAATTGGCCATCAGGGCAAACAAGTACAGATTAAACATTTTGTAACCTATTTCTTTTTACCTACATATTTCCATTATTTTTTTATTTCAACAATTAGTTTGTTTGAGAAAAGCATAGTTGATTTACTCAAATGATCACTTGCATAATTTTTTATTTTGTCTAATTTTCAGAAATGTTTATCTTTCTGGGTTCATCCATGGGTTTCACATCTATTTCCACAACAATCTGCAAGTAGGTACAAACCACAAAAAATAGAAAGAGCAGATTACCACTTAAATAAATGCAAAGGCTGTTGTAAACAAAATAGGGGCATATTTATTTAAAGTTCACGAAACAAAGGGGAGCAAGAATGAACAGGAAAAAGCTGAACAGTGCTACATCTACTAAGACATGGTGCCCTTCAAATCTCTTCCTGCGCTGGCGTACTTGAGGCTGCCTAGCGCTAATTCAGGCACCCTTGCAACATGGTGCAAGGGTGACTGCGTTAAGCACAGGATTGTTTTTGTGCAGGAATGGATACCTTCCTGCACAAAAACAATTTATTCCCATACCCCCTCCCCCACCCCGTGCCGCTGCTGCCCTGCCGTTCCACCACTGTACATTGGTAGAAGCCTCGACTGAGTGAAAGAATCCTAGGAATTCCAACTGGCATATGGGTTCCATCACCACTGTCTCATGGTCCCACAGATGTAATGAAGAGCCATGGGCCCTCAGTGTTGGATCCCTTTGGCTATCACAGCCCCAGATCCTGTGATAGGATTTCTTTGTGTTTTCTCCTATTCTGGTGCTGGAATGGGGTTCATGTATCCATTAGCCTGTTCCTTATGTATTGATGCGTAGATTTCTGGTCATTCCCTTGAATTAGAGTCCATCTGGTGATCAGTAGTAGGATGGAGTTAGGAGATAGTGGTAAATGCCCTTACAGGTATCATGAACTAGAAAGAATACATGTAAGTAGGCTTTTGGAGCAAACATACTAAACAATACCTTAAAATGTTGGATAGCATAGGAGTGGTGCACACAACAAAAGATAGATTTTAAAGCATCGAAACAAACCCACATAGACTAAAATGTATAATCTGGATCACTAACATAGTTCACAAATGAGCACAATTTAAAGTCATCGTCCACACTTTCAAGGCACTACATAACACTGGCCCAGCATACCTCAATAATCACATCGTCTTTCACAAACCTTCCAGACACCTCAGCTCTTCTGGACTCCTACTTGCATAAATCCCACGCATATGGAAAACCAAATCTGGCGGTCCAGCCTTCTTCTACAACGCTTCTAAAGCATGGACCGACCTGCTGCTACACATAAGAGCCTCCTCCTCACTTCTTGAATTCTGCAAGAAGCGGAAGACCTGGCTGTTCGAAGATTCCTCTACTAGGTGTCCGTAGACTCACAACTTCTCAGTGCCAGGATACCTTCCCGGGTGATAGTGCGCTCTACAAATGTGCATAACATAACATAATCTACAGTATTAGATGTTCTGTTTATTATGCTACATTTCATCCCTGGTAGGTACCTTGACATCTCCACACTTTCCTCCTGAATTATCCCTTTCACTATCATATTTGTCAGTTGCCAAAGACCAGTAGAACTACAAGATTTTCAGAATGACCACTCCTGCATTACATTTAAATGTATCTATTGGTATTGCTTTGTCTAACACTGGTTGAAAAAATAACAACATACTATTGTATCCATGTTCTATTCCCTAACATAGATAGGCTTACTGATATATTTATTACATATTCGTGCCTTGAGGCATTCATTTTTCATAGGAATAGCTCATGAATATTAATAGTGTCTGCAAAATATATGTAAAGTAAGTTAAAGAAGTCTGATTTGACTTCATATCATTTGTGCGGTGTCTTATAATGGTATTGTACATAATCTATTGTTGTTTTAATGTTTCAATGTAACTGTCACATTTAGAAGTAAAGAGTTGCCATTGTGGAGCAAAAAAAAACAATGATACTCTTGGTCAATTCCATTCCAAGATGGCCACTAAGTAAACAAACATTGCACTGGGATGCCATCCTTCAATGCTAAAGTGTATACTGCATCACTATTGTTCTGATCCAAGGTGGCCAATATAATGCATCCAAAAACATGGTGGCTGTTAGACCTCACATCCTTGGGTGGTAGTCCCCCAAACATTTTGCCTTCATCCCTCCTGTTTTGCTGAGTCCATTTTTGTTGGCCCTAAGGACTCTGTGCACTTTACTACTGCTAACCAGTGCTAAAGTGCTTGTGCTTTCTTCTCTAAACAAGGCAAAATTGACTTACACCAAATTGGCACATTTAATGTACTAAGACATTTGCAGTAAAGTTGTACTACATGTACCCAGACCCTACAAATGAAATGCTACTAGTGGGCCTGCACCATTTATTTTGTCACTCACTTAAGTAGCCCTGTCTCAGGCCTGACATTGCAGCCTGTGTGTGTAGTTTTAAACAGCCATTTCCACCTGGCAAAATAAACCTTTTGCTAGGCCTAATTCTTCCTTTTTGTTACATATTAATCATCCCTAGGGTAGGCCCTAAATAGCTCATTAGGCAAGGTGCGTTGTGTATAAAAAGTTGGACATATACTTTAAAGTTTTACATGTCCTGGTAGTGAAAAGCTCTCAAATTTGTTTTTCACGATTGTGAGGCTTACCTCTTCCATAGTATAACATTGGGCTACTTTATTATATTTAACAAGTGATACATTTTTGTGGGCATGGGTAGGTATGTCATGTTTGGTGTCTGAGGAATTGTAATTTGAAACCCTCTTTAATGGTAAAGTCGAATTTTAATATCCCTTTTAGAAAGTTGCCAGTTACTTGTCCTAACCACTTAGTGCCCGCAATCTGTCCCTGGGTCAGATGGCATGGTGTAGTTAGCAGTAGGCTTTTGTGTATTTCTCCCTGACAGCCACACAATGGAGGGTCTGGGTGTTGGCAGGATGGGCAATCCTCACTTGATGAGGGGGTGAAATTGTCACCTGTCACACTTGCACTTGAAAGACACTGTCTCAGCTCACAGACAAAGGACTTCACACTAGCCTTTTGTGCCTGTAGACTGTCATGACACCCTCATGCAGCCTCTGTGTAGTGAGCCTGGTGCGCAGGGCTCATGTTTCGCTACCCCTGTGGCGCCTTATGGTGTGTTATGATTCCATGCCCGAGTTTCCCCAATCCCCCTGATTCAATTATGCCCAAGCTTGCAAGCATTCCCTGAACATGAGAACCAAAGGCTTGCCTTGCTCCCGCTGTAGGGTCTTGAAGTATTTTCCCTTGTGCATGTTTAGACAATTCAAAACATTTGTTTCCTGTTAATTGACTCCATCAATTAGTTTGCACCTGTAAGGTCAAAGCGAGTGTACTAGCACATGTACTAGCACATGTTTCCTTCTGGAGTCTGGGAGAACCTTCCAGAATGCCACATGCCACTCAAAATCCCACTGTATCGATTGAACATGTTATATAAACCATGCCAAACCCGAGCCCCTTGTATGGCCCATGATCCATGCGGAACAAGCTTCCGTCCTACCCACTCACCTGAAGAATCAACTGGACCTGGGCAGCGCTCTTCTCTACTGCAGCTCTAAGCTCCTCTGATGATCCCCTTGGCTCCAGCTCCCTTGACGCATCCTTCGTCTCCGCCGCCTGCTCAGCTACTCCAGTTCCCCGACGACTTCCTCAGTCAAGACCTCAAGACCTTCTTCGAACTTATGACAAGTTGAAGAGCTAGGCTAAGTATTTGATATCAGGTTAGTGCACACTATCCTTTTATAGTAGTAAGCAGGCCGGAATATCGGTGTCTTAAAGACTACAGACTTGTCTTCAAGTTTCCTCTCAGTGACTTCCCTCCAGTTCAACTTGATTGTTCTTGCTCCAGACCCTTCCTGCAACCTTGGCCTTTGAATTGTGTTTATACAAGGACTAAGACTTTGATCTGTGTTTCTCTGATGAACAGTAGTGCCAAGAGAATTCTCCTCAGAGCGCTTGATTCTTGTATGAACCTGTACGGAGATCTATGCTCCGAGTTTATCCTTGGGAGCGTCATGAATTCCAATCTATGTGCCGAATGTTTCCTTATGAATGTTAGTAGCTCCAATCTGCATTTCAAGCTATTCCTTTGTAGTGTCTAGCTCCAATCTGTAGTTCCGGTTATTCTGTTTCCTAGCTGTATTTCTGATAGAGACTGCAAGTGTATGTTACTGAAGTTATTGCAAAACCATTGTTTGAGAGGCCTGTGGTGTACTGATGGTAATTGCCTCTTCTTGTTGTTTTCAGTGCATTGCTTCTTCTTACAAACAGAGGTCCTGGCCCTGCTCACATCTACCTAGCACACTCAGAGAGCCTCCAGCTAATGCTGTGCCACACAGTTGCTGACCGGAACCAGTACCGTAAGTCATTCTTTTCTTATTTTGTCCCAGGCCTGGGCCGTGCTTTGTTTAGGGAGAAGCTATTTCTTGAACGGGCCTGGCCCTGCGGGATAGGAGGTCCAGCATTAGTTCCAAATACCAGGCACTTCTACAGGGGGAAAACTCCACAAGTTTCTTCCACTTCAAATGAGCCACCAGGTATAACAAGCATTGGCAGAGCCAATAGGTTTTGCCTACATGAAATGTATGAGCTTTATCAATGTTTTATTACACATTGCACAGCAGTTGAGCTGCTGTGGAACATGCTATCTCAAACTCCCCAGCACACGCAATATCAATAGACTCAAATCCGATTCCACTATGTTGTTAGTATCCACTTCTTTATTATCTTCTTCTCAATTCTTTCTGTTCTCAGCCGACACGTGTTTCGTCCCAACTACTGCGACTTCTTCAGGGCTAAGAAGTTATACAGAAAATGAAATCACTAACCCTTACAGGTTGATCTCTCGCATCAAAATAATATTCCTCAACCAATATGCATCAACCCAAGTTATTCTAACATAGATCCTATAAATCCATGTGAGTTACCATGCACACCATACCCCCATGCTAATTTCTTAGCCCTGAAGAAGTCGCGGTAGTCGTGACGAAACACCTGTCGGCTGAGAATAGAAAGAATTGAGAAGAAGATAATAAAGAAGTGGTTACTAATAACATAGTGGAATCGGCTTTGAGTCTACTGATATTGCGTGTGCTGGGGAGTTTGAGATAGAATGTTAAGTTTGCCTTTGCCACAATCTGGAGAGAGGGGTGGTGCTCTCTACCCTTAGCCACCCTTTGAAATCGCGTTTGTTGTGCATTAATATTGTGAAACTTCCCGTTAGGGCGCCAACACCCGATTAAAGTCCACCCACGAGTATTAAATTGCTGTGGAACATGGCTTAGTTTAAAGAAAGAGCGCTGCGATGCAGCCAAATCTGGCCAAGTCATAGTGCTTTTTTTGTACTTTAAGCCATGTTGCACAGCAGGTCAACTGCAGTGCGCCATGTAAAGAAAATTGACAGCCAATAGATTTTGCACATGAGAAAGCTATTGGTTTTGCCAATGCTTGTGGAATGTACCCACCAAGCTTACCTCTGCTTTGTTTAAAATCAAAGATCACTACTGCGATTCAAGAGGAACCTTTGCCAAGGAGAAGAGCTGGAGAAACTGCCTCCTGTTTTTAAAGTCTCAGGGATATAAAGACTTCACCCCCAGCTCCCCTGAACTTCCTTGCTGGGAGGTCTGACCTGCCAAGAGGTGCTTGTTGCTGTTCTGGGCCTCTGGAGGTTGTTCCTGCTGTTGGGAGCTGGAAAAGTAAGGCAACGAGGAGAAGCGCGATGCATTTGTACCTGTTTCCGACGCATAGCCGAAGAAACCGACGCAGCGCCTGCCCGCGGCTCAAGAAATCGCCGCATGCCGCATCGAGTGCACCGATCTACGAAGGCCGAGATCACCGCACCGATTCCGATGCAGGCCTTGCTGTGCAGCTGCAAAAACCAACGCATCGTGGGATGGCGGCTAAAGAAATCACCGATGCAGCCCCCATCCTCACGCATTGCACCAGGGCGTCAAGTCTACAAGGACGCTGGGGCCGCAGTAAGAAACCAATGCATCACCTCCCCGCGCAGTAAGAAACCGACGCATCACCACCCCTTCAGTAAGAAACCGACGCATCACCTCCCCTGCGTGGCAGTAAGGAACCGACGCATCACCTCCCCTGGAGTAAGGAACCGATGCATCACCTTCCCTGCGCGAAAGGAACCGGCGCATCAACTTCCCTGCGGCTGTTCTTGCTTTTGATTTTGACACATCCAAGGTACTTTGTGTTGAAAGTGTCGCATCTGCAATTTGCTTTGAACAGAACTGTTTCTATTTTCTGAAAGTCATATTTTTATTACTGTATTGCGGATTTTTGTTGTTTTGGTCTTGTTTGGTTTAGATAGAGATTACTTATTTTTCTAAACTGGTGTGGGGTCCATTTGTAGTGTTTTCACTGCATTACTGTATGTGTGCACAAATGCTTTAAACACTGCCTCTGAGATAAGCCTGCCTGCTCGTGTCAAGCTACCAAGGGGGTGAGCAGGGGTTATTTTAGAAGTGTATCCCCCTTACCCTGACTAGGAAGAAGGGTTCCTACTTGGATAAAGGTACCTACCTCTGCCAACTAGACACCCCCATTTCTAACAGTGTCACTTAAAAGCACAAATGCCCCTTAACATGGCAAAAGGATACATGTAGATTTAGAAAAGGGAACATAATGTCATCTGCTGTTTAATCCCTTCCATGCACAGGACGGCCGGGAGCCGTCCTGCACCACGGTGCTCGTGAGCGCAGGATGGCTCCCAGCCATCTTCGCACATGGCACTGGAAATCACTCTAGTGTGGGCACCAGAGGGTTTTCCTTTTCCCCCCCAACAGCCTCGGGAGCTGGGGAAGAGCTTCCCAAGCTCCCGAGGCGGTCTCTTTGGGTTCTGTGAAATGACGATCAGTGCCCACGTTGCGTTTACGTCATTTCATAGAAACTGAAACGAGCCGAACAGCTCATTTCAGTTTCACTTTCAACGTGCTCAGGGGGCTATCTCAGCCCCCCGAGCACGTAGAAAGAAGGGAGAGGTATCATTGGAAATCTCCCCTTTCCAATGGCACCACTCCCTAGTGGATCCCTTCTTGGGGATCACCCCAAGAGGGTGATCCCCAAGCAGGGATCCACCCACTGGACACCAGGGAGAGGGGAGCAGCCCCTTGGGCAAGGGCCTTTTTGCTCCCCCCCCCAATTGTATTTGGGCATATTCAGTCTTTCTGCCCCCCCGGGAGCAGAAAGCCCACTAGATGCCAGGGATTATTTTTTATATTTTATTTAGGGGATGGGGGCTGCCCGAGATGGGCATGCCAATGCCCCCACCTCGCAATATTTTACAGTCTTTCTGCCTCCATGGGAGGCAGATGGGGCAATAGCCCCCAATCTGCCCCCCCGGGGGGGCAGAAAGCCCACTAGATGCCAAGGATTATTTTTTATATTTTATTTAGGGGTGGGGGCTGCCCAAGATGAGCATGCCAATGTCCCCACCCCCGCAAAACTTTACAGTCTTTCTGTCCCCCCAGGAGGCAAATGGGGGCAGTAGCCCCCAATCTGTCTCCCTGGGGGGCAGAAAGCCCACTAGATGCCAGGGATTCTTTTTTATATTTTATTCAGGGGTGGGGGCTGCCCGAGATGGGCATGCCAATGCCCTACCCCCGCAATATTTTACAGTCTTTCTGCCCCCCCTAAGAGACAGATGGGGGCAATAGCCCCCGATCTGACCCCGGGGAAGCAGAAAGCACACTAGGCACCAAGGGATTTTTTTTTAATGTATATAGGGGTGGGGACTGCCCAAATGGGAATGCTAATGCCCCAACCCCCCCAAAAATCCCACAGTCTTTCTGCCCCCCCAGGAGGCAGATGGTGGGCAGTAGGTGTGGGCTGCCCAAAATGGGCATGCCAATGCCTCCACCCCCCAAAACAAATTGCCACAGCCTTTCACGGGAGGCAGATGGGGGCAATAGTCCCTAATCTGCTCTCCCAGGGGGGCAGAAAGCCCACTAGGCACCAGGGACTTTTTTTTTTTATACATAGGGGTGGGGCTGCCGAGAATGGGCATGCTAATGCCCCCCTGCCAAAAAAGGCTCTCTGACCCCCAGAAGGCAGATCTGGGCAATAGCCCTTTATCTGCCCCCCATGGGGGGCAGAAAGCCCACTAGGCACCAGGGATATGTTTATGGGCATGCCAGTGAGAAGCCCCATAGGCAAGGGTCGCTCCTTTTTTTTAGGCACACATTTTGGCTGTTTCTGTGATATTTTTATTCTCATCTGCACCCAAGCGGGGGCAGAAAACCACTAGAAACGAAGGAGAGTTTGTGTGTGTGTGTTAACTGGAGTTTGGCTGACCGCCTGCGTGTACTGACCTTTGGCAGGCATTTTGCTTGCGGTGTGTGTGGACCTGCACTTGGCTAATGGTATGGGTGGACTCACGCTTGATGACGGTGTATGTAGATTGGTGCTTGCCTGGTGGTGTGCGTGGAGTGGCGCTTGGCTGGCAGTGTACGTGGAATGGTGCTTGGCTGCAGGGCCAGACTGGCCGTAGCGGGCACCAGGCATTTCCCTGGTGGGCCGGAGGGGTGGGGGCGTTTTTCTGGCAGTGGGGGCTGTTTTGTCACTGGGAGCCTGCAATATCGGGCCCCAGTAACAAAAGAGGGAGCAGTGCTTTTTACTAGCACACCCCCCCACCCAGGGCCGGTCGAGCAGCAATCTGCCAGGGCTGGTTGCTGTTCCCAGTCCGGCCCTGCTTGGCTGGTGGTGTGCGGGGATGGCGCTTGGCTGGCGGAGTGCATGGGTGGCGCTTGCCTGGCAGTGTGCGTGGATATTTCTTGGCTGACTGTGTGCATTGATAGCATTTGGCTGGCGGTGTACGTGGATGGCGCTTGGCTAGCGGTGTGCATGGATGGTGCTTGGCTGGCGGTGTGCGTGGATGGCGCTTGGCTGGCGGTGTGCGTGGATGGCGCTTGGCTGGCGGTGTGTGTGGATGGCGCTTGGCTGGCGGTGTGCTGTATGGTGCTTGGCTGATGGTGTGCATGGATGCTGGTGTGCGTGTACCGACTCTTGGCTGGCGGTGTGGCTTGCATGGATCCCCCAGCGTTTTTTCACCCAGAATCCCTCGCAAACCTCAAATTTACTTTCAAAGTCACATTTTCCTCACATTTCTCTGTGGGTAAGTGGTAGGATCAGCGCACAGGTGCAAATTTCCTACTACCCAGCATTCCCCTTGGTCTCCCGAGAAAAATGATACTTCACTTGTGTGGGTGCCCAAAGTAGCGTCAGCCTAAAAACGTATAAACAAACTGCCCTTTTGGACCTGCTTTGGGCCCCCCTCAATCTCTACACATTTTTGGCCCATCCATGTCATAGGCACTTGGTCCATCCACACAAGTAAGATACAATTTTTATCGGGAAACTGAGGGGAACGCTGAGTGTTAGGAAATTTGTGCCGTACGGTGATCCCACAACTTTCCCACACAGATATTAATGGAAAATGTGACTTTTTAGCTAAATTTGAGGTTTGCAGGGGATTCTGAGTAGGAAAACGTTGGGGGATCCACACAAACCATACCTCCCTGGACTCCCCAGGGTGTCTAGTTTTCAGAAATGTGTGAGTTCGGTAGGTTTCCCTAGATGGCCGCCGAGCCCGGGGCCAAAACCCAGGTGCCCCCCCTTGCAAAACCAGGTTGTTTCGTGATAGGTAATTTTGATGTTGCAACAATACGTTTTGGGCCTTTGCCTGTTGCGGGTACTTGTCCCACCCACATGTGTGGGGTATCATTTTTATCGGGAGACCTGGGGGAATGCTGGGTGGTAGGAAATTTGTGTCAGCCCGGTGATCCCACAACTTTCCCCACACAGAAATTTGAGAAAAATTTGATTTTTTCAGCTATATTTGAGGTTTGCAGGGGATTCTGGGTAGGAAAACGTTGGGGGATCCACGTAACCCATACCTCCCTGGACTCCCCAGGGTGTCTAGTTTTCAGAAACATGTGGGTTTGGTAGGTTTCCCTAGATGGCTGCCGAGCCCGGGGCCAAAAACCCAGGTGCCCCCCTTGCAAAACCAGGTCATTTTGTGATAGGTAATTTTGATGTCTCCACAATACGTTTTGGGCCCTTGCTTGTCGCGGGTACTTGGCCCACCCACACGAGTGAGGTACCATTTTTATCGGGAGACCTGGGGGAACGCTGGGTAGTAGGAAATTTGCGTCAGCCCGCTGATCCCACAACTTTCCCACACAGAAAATTGAGAAAAATTAGATTTTTCAGCTAAATTTGAGGTTTGCAGGGGATTCTGGGTAGGAAAACGTTGGGAGATCCATGCAACCCATACCTCATTGGACTCCCAGGGTATCTAGTTTTCAGAAACGTGTGGGTTTGGTAGGTTTCAGTAGATGACCGCCGAGCCCGGGGCCAAAAACCCAGGTACCCCCCTTGCAAAACCAGGTCATTTTGTGATAGGTAATTTTGATGTCTCCACAATACGTTTTGGGCCCTTGCCTGTCGCGGGTAATTGGCCCACCCACACAAGTGAGGTACTATTTTTATCAGGAGACTTTGGAGAATGCGGGGTGGGTGGAAGTTTGTGGATCCACGCATGTTCCAGAGCTTTCCATCACAGAAATGTGAGGAAAATGTTTTTTTTTTTTTTTTTTTTTTAAGTTTGAGATTTGCAAGTGATTCTGGGTAACAGAATCTGGTGAGAGCCACACAAGTCACCCCATTCTGGATTCCCCTGGGTGTATAATTTTCAAAAATGTATAGGTTTGCTAGGTTTCTCTTGGTGCCGCCAGAGCTAGGGTTAGAAATCCACAGCTAGGCAAAGTCAGTTTTCACTGTAAAAATGTGGTTTGTCCACGTTGCATTTTGGTCCGTTTCCTTTCGCGGGCACTAGGCCTAACCACACAAGTGAGATACCATTTTTATCGGGAGACTTTGGGGAATGCGGGGTAGGTGGAAGTTTGTGGATCCACGCAGATTCCAGAACTCTCCGTCACAGAAATGTGAGGAAAATGTGTTTTTTTTTTCTTCAAAGTTTGAGGTTTACAAAGGATTCTGGGTAACAGAACCTGGTAAGAGCCAGTCAAGTCACCCCATCTTGGATTCCCCTGGGTGTCTAGTTTTCAAAAATATATAGGTTTGCTAGGTTTCCCTAGGTGCCGGCAGAGCAAGGTTTCAAAATCCACAGCTAGGCACTTTGCAATAAAAGGGTCAGTTTTCACTGTAAAAATGTGGTGTGTCCACGTTGCGTTATGGCCCGTTTCCTGTCATGGGCACTAGGCCTACCCACACAAGTGAGGTACCATTTTTATCGAGAGACTTTGGGAAATGCTGGGTGGATGGAATTGTGTGGATCCACATAGATTCCAGAGCTTTCCTTCACAGAAATGTGAGGAAAATGTGTGTTTTCTTTTTTTTACAAAGTTTGAGGTTTGCAAGAGATTCTGGGTAACAGAACCTGGTGAGAGACACACAAGTCACCCCATCCTGGATTCCCCTGGGTGTCTTGTCTTCAAAAATGTATAGGTTTGCTAGGTTTCCCTAGGTGCCGGCAGAGCTAGGGTTCAAAATCCACAGCTAGGCACTTTGCAAAAAAAAGGGTTAGGTTTCACTGTAAAAATGTGGTGTGTCCACGTTGCGTTTTGGCCCGTTTCCTGTCATGGGCACTAGGCCTACCCACACAAGTGAGGTACCATTTTGTCAAAGGTGTGTTTATTGAATTTTCCCAACAGATTCCATAAATCAATACCATCACAGTATCCCTCGCAGGGGATTAGCAGAATGTAACAAGGCTTTAATTGAGTAGCAGATTGCATTGCCACACAAAAGTCCAGCTCCTTCTAAGTGAAATGCGTAAATGTAGTTTACAGTTTTGGGATGGTCACAGAGCTGGGAATGAATTTATGTACGCAAAAGGTGCAAGCTGACAGCTCCACATGTATTGCATCAATTGTCTGCAATGGTAACATTTCTACGTCTTCCAGCCGGAAGATGCTACATGGCATAAACAAAAATCATAAAAAACAGTCCCCAATTGGGAGATAACATAGAATAAGGAAAAAGGAACCCCCTCGACCCACCCTCCTCCCCCACAATGGTGGCGATAAAATGCCCGAATCGGAGTTATCCAGTGTTACTGCTATGCGACTCAAAATTGAAAAAGATGTAGGGCCCTAACAGTAGGGGGACAAACTGCCGATGGAAGGCCGCGTGAGAGAAAGGTGACTAAAGGACCCCACCGGAATTCAAAGTTTTTGTAGTCGTCTCTGAAAATGTCAGACATGCGTTCCAAACTAATCAGCCTCCAGAGACGGAAGTGCCAGAGAGCAATAGCCGGTGCTTCCTTCCTTTTCCAGGCGGCTGCCAGGGTTATCTTAGCCGCCCCTGTACATAGCCACATGATTGTTTTATCAGCTCGGGTCTGGTGCTCTAGGGAAGGGTCACGAAGCCCCAAGAGGACACCCGCCATAGTAGTGGGGATGGGATATCCGAGCATGTCTTTGATGTGTGCTAGTATTTCTTCCCAATAGGGGCGAATAGTTGGGCAATCCCACCAAATATGCTGGAAGTCCCCAAGTAATCCGCACCCTCTCCAGCATCTATCTGAAGTGGCAGGGAAGATCCGCTTGAGCTTAGAGGGGTGAAGATACCAGTCCATCATAGTCTTCAAGTGGGCCTCACGGAGCTCCGTGGAATGGCTGAATCGTGAGACATCGGACCACAAATGCGTCCACTCATCATCCGAAATCCCGCGCTGCAGCATATCTTCCCACATAGACATATAGCGTGGGCGCGGGGACCGCGTGGTAGTAAGTAGAAAGTTATATATAAAAGAAATCGTCCCTTTCATAGAGGTAGTCTTAGTGAGGAAGAGTTCGAATTTTGTAAGTGGTCATGTGGCTGCCTCTCGAACTTGAGGGGTGAGTGCCCAGTGCATCAATTGAGCGTAATGGTAGCTTTCTGTATTCCCTATTGCGTAATTCTGCTTACAGTCATCAAAAGTAAGAGGGTCAAGATGCTGAAATAGATGAGTCAGAGCTAAACAGCCCCCCTCCCTCCAAGTATCGAAAGGTCCCTCATGTAGGGCTGGGGGGAATGCCGGATTAAAGTGGAGGGGTGTAAATGGGGAAGGGAATGACGTCCACCTGTCGTCACTCGTGAGAGAATCCCAAACCTTTAAAGTGGTGCGCGTGGGGGTGCTGATGTAAGCATTCTTAGGTCTGTCGTTCTTGGGGCGCCAAATTAGATCCCATATAGTCCTTCCCGCCACACTGCGATCCATATGTAGCCAGTGTTTATCGGAATCTGGCTTCGACCATTCAACCAGGACTCTCAGCTGCGCCGCTTTGTAATATAGGTGCATGTCTGGCAGTCCAACGCCCCCTTCCCTGCGAGAGCGACGCAAGAGGGAGAAAGAGAAGCGAGCGCGTCCTCCCTGCCAAATAAAGCGGAGGATCATGGCCTTCACTCGCCGAAAGAAATCCCCTCCAACTCAATGGGCAAAGCCTGAAATAGATAGAGAAGTTTAGGAAGAAGCGTCATCTTCACAGCGTGAATCCGACCCAACCAAGACAGGAAGAGGGGTTTCCATTTCGTAAGGTCCGCTTGGATTCGGTTAAGGATGGCGGGGAAATTGGCAGCATAAAGCCCCTCCACCTTGGGCGTCAGCTGGACTCCCAGGTATTGAATGGAGGACGTGGCCCAGGATAGAGGTGTAAGAGACTGGAGCCTGCGCACTTCCTCTTGTGAAAGAGTGAGGTTGAGAATGTATGATTTATCTAAATTTATTTTGAAGCCAGCTACCGACTCAAAGCGTTCAAGTTCCACCTGTAAGGACGGGAGGGATGTAGCCGGGCTAGAGAGGGACAGCAGGACATCGTCCGCGAAAAGGGAAATTTTATGTGACTCCCTGTGAAAGGCAAGCCCTGGATATCAGGGTTAGTCCGAACTGCCAGCGCTAGTGGTTCTATACTGAGAGCAAAAAGTAGGGGCGATAGGGGACACCCCTGTCTAGTGCCTCTAGAGTGACTAAAGGGAGATGATACAAGCCCATTGACTACTACTCTGGAGCTGGGATGCAGATAGTTGGCTCGAATCATAGTGAGGAACTTGGATGAGAAACCGAATGCTGTGAGTGTGTGGAATAAAAACGTCCAGTCAACCCTATCGAAGGCTTTCTCTGCGTCCAGCCCTACTAATACTGCAGGGATTCGACGCCTATTAGCCTTCTCTATCAGATGTAGGATACGACGTGTATTGTCATGTGTTTGACGGCCTTTAATAAAGCCTGACTGGTCTGCATGGATAAGGTCAGGCATAAGGTCATTTAATCGTTTGGCTATGATGGAGGAGTATAATTTCGCGTCAAGGTTTAATAAGGCAATGGGCCTGTATGAAGCACAGCGCTGGGGGTCCTTCCCTGGTTTGGGTATCACAGAAATTATGGCTTCAGACATAGTGCCAGAGGTCTCGCCCTCCTCAGCCATCTTGTTAAAAAGTCGAGCCAGATGGAAGCTGATATCGGGGGCAAATGTCTTATAGAAAATGGCGGTGTATCCATCCGGGCCTGGGGCTTTATGAGGTTTTAGAGCCTTGATGGCAGAATACACCTCATCCACAGTTATAGAAGCGGTTAATAATTCGTTCCAGGTATCCGACACCTGGGGTAGAGGTAGTGACTGGAGATATTCCTGTTGAGTGTTCGGGTCTAGAGTGTCACCAGTGTACAGGGTATTGTAGAAAGAACCAAAGAGCTCAGCCTTATTCTCATCTTTGTGTGTAATTTCCCCAGAGGGTTCCTGAATGCCACCCACGTATTCTCTCTCTCGCTTATCCCTTAGTTGCCTGGCAAGGTGTTTACCAACTTTATTGCCCTGCGTGTATGATAAGTGCCGTAATTTGAGGAGTGTGAACTCCGCCCTGTTATTATAGATTGCCCGAAGTTTACCTCGGATCGCTGTTAGATTACGAAGGGTTTGTCTTGTGGGGTTCAGTTTATGGGCGTTCTCAAGTGTGGTGAGCTCTTTCTCTAATTGCTCTCTCTCCTTAGTGCGCTGCGCATTTAGGGCCGAGTTAAGGGCAATGCATCTCCCTCTAAAGACCGCCTTAAACGTATCCCATGTGATATACTCTGATGTGTCCTCTGGCTTATTGATGGCAAAAATTCATTAATGGTTTCCCTCAGACTAGTACAGGATTCCCTGTCCCGGGCAAGCGACGCCGGGAAATACCATCTGGGCTTAGTCGAGACGTTCCCCCCCCAAGAGAGACATACAGAAAGTAGGCTGTGGTCTGAGACCGAAAGGGGGAATATCTTGGCATCCTGTAGGACCCCCTGCAGGGATTGGCTAATAAAAATGTAATCCAAGCGGGAATATGTACGATGGACAGGAGAGTAGAATGTGTAATCACGGGTCTGCGGATAGAGACTGCGCCAAGCATCTAGAAGCCCCATGTCCTGCAAGCGGTGTTGTGTGTCTGTGGAAAAGGAGCCCATGTCCGAGCGTTGTGAGTACGTACTATCGAGCTCTTTTTGCCAGGTTAAATTGAAGTCGCCCATGAGAATCAGTGGGCCTTCTGCAAAGTCTGTCAGTCTCCCCAGCAGTGTGTGTAAAAAACGTCTGCCCTGTATTGGGGGCATACAGTGCTACCAAGGTGCACAGAGTGCCTCGCAGACGACCCTTGACCATGACCCAGCGACCATCTTTATCGGTATGTACTCCTAGTGGCTGGAATTGTACAGAAGATCGAAACATGATCGCCACTCCTCTATGTTTCGTATGTGCCGAGGATCTATAAATTAGCGGGTAATGTTTATGTCTAAGGCGCGTATCTTCAGCCCTGGCTAGGTGTGTCTCCTGTAGGGCCACAATATCAAGATGGTGGTCGGTAATGTACTTCCACACCTTTTGGCGCTTTTGGGGGAGTTAAGACCCTTTACGTTCCATGTTCCAAACGTAACTGGCATTGTCCTAGATATGAAGAGCCACCCTCTGTAGGAGCCCCAGCCTACCCCCTGTATGCCAGGACGTGACCTGTCCCTGACAGAGCGGGTATGCCAACTCACGCCAGCTGCGGCGTCGCAGCCGTCAGAGGCCTCAAAGAGTCGATTATTAAAAAGCCACCACCGTGTCCCTCCCGCACCCTCCCGAAACCCCCAACAAAAGTAAAACAACCATAGTCAACGCAACAATACCAAAATTACTATTAAATCCCCTGTATGGGGCAGAAACACCCCCTTAGGGATCGGGGGACAACAGGTCCGAGGGCCCCGTCCACGCCCATCCCGGTAAGGAGCTCACATGGTATCAAAAATGTCTCTGAGCAAGTAGGAAATCAGGGCGCCTTGCTAAATCAGGACTGGGATAACGACAAAAGTATATTAGTTGCACTGTATGCCAGACCCAGAGTGTGCCCCTTATTAACAGTCTATAACCCACATAATTGAGCAGAAAGAGCTCTATTTGCACTTTATTTTAAGGAGGAAAGAAAGGAGTAACATCACCATTCGTATGTATGATATCCCTCAGTTCGTGGCTCCCCCCTCTACCATACTGATGACTGGAACCTTGAAGACAGGGGCGAGAGCCGAGTCCAATCATGTGTAGTCTTGGGTTGGCGCAGGTCTGCCTCCACGAGTTAGGAAGGGCGGAAGACCGCAACGTCCAGTGCCATCATTCAGAAGGGTTTGAGGTGGAGTTCCAGCGACGGCGGCAGATCCCTCGGGCTTCATGATGTGTTCAACAAGGGTTCATCGACGACCTCTGCGTGAGCTCATAGACCAGGCGGTAGCTGACACCGAGCCCCGAGAGGGCCCACCAGTCGGACCCCCGTTGGGGTCACCTTCCCCGGATGGAAGGCCCAAAAGATCCAGACCCTCCTGGAGATCGGTAATGTGGCGTCACTTGTTCTGGAATTCAAAGCTGAGTCCAAAAGGGTACGTCCATCGGTATCTGATCCTGTCCTCACGTAACTTAGTAGTGACGGCTCTGAACAGTTGTCTCCGCGCCAGCGTGGATGGCGCCACATCCTGGTAGATGGTGCAAGGAGAACCCTGAAAGGAGATAGAGTCCTTCGCCCTGGCAGCCTGAATCACCGCCTCCTTGGTTTTATACGAGTGCAATTTCGCCAGGATGTCGCGGGGTCTCTTCGTCTCGTCACTCCGCGCGTTTCCCACCCGGTGGACTCTGTCCAATTTTATTTTTAGGGTCTGGGGGTTCAAGATCTCAACGAAAAGCCCCTCTACGAATGCTGCTAAGTCAGGACCCTCCGCACCCTCTCTCAGGTCCCGAATGCGAATATTCTCCCTTCGCGCTCTGTTCTCGAGATCCTCCGCCTTAAGCTGCACTTGATGTAGCTGCTCCTTGAGTACCTGGACATCATCCCGCGTCTCAGTGGTGAGTCGTTCTTGCTCTTGCTGTTGTGTCTCCAAGTCCAGCACCCTGGTGCCCACCGAGTCCACATCCTGCTGGAGGGAGGTCAAACGTTCCGTGAGATCTGTACGGAGTTGGTCCATGGAGGCTTTAATGTCCTGGCCGAGATCGTTGTGTAGCTCAGCTTTAAAGTCCTTAAACATAGCCAGCAAATCTGCTTTCGTGAGTGCCATGGCTTCCGCTCCCAAGTCCCCTCGCAGCGCCGGGCGTTTGTCAGAGGGCGCAAAGAAATCCAAGACTTTATTTGGCGTCTTGCTCGTCACTTTCTTTGGCGGCATAAGGATGAGGCCACCCCCACCGCACCGCAGGAAATGTAGAGGATTGTCGAGTCCAGCCCCCAAGCGGGTCAGAAAGAGCAAGACGCGCCGGGGCTACGTGGAACGTAGGGGCTATATCTCCAAGGTGATGATGGACCAACCCCAAGCCTCCGTTCAGCTCTGCAGCAATGTCTCGATGTGGTCAACAGGACATATGGGGGCAGGAGCGCCGGACTGCAGGCGTAAGTGACTGCCCCTGCGTGGGTGCAGGTCGTAGTCGTCGCGGGGCCCAGCTGTAGGGAGCGAGGGGGAAGGACCGCTTAGCACGTAGTGACGTCCCAGTGCGGGATGTTTAATGTCCACCCTGGGCCGCAGGAGACGATCCAGCCGCTGCAGATGGGCGGTCCGGGAGCCCCCACTCCCAGCCTCCGGTCGAGGGGTCCAAGCCTGCAAAGTAGCGGGAACCGCTATGTCGTTTCCAATCTTCGGGCCCCAGGCAGCTACAGGCGGTGGGTGCGCTCGTGGTGATCATCCATTAGTAGCACCGGTCCGCATCTCCATGCGCGTTGTACCACATGAGCGAGTGAGTGCAGCCCAGCAGCCCAGGCGCTCGGTCAGACCTCAGTACCATAAGATTCCGCCTCCGCGGTAAGCTCAGGGGCATGCGGACTGCATCTCAGCAGGCTCGTCCGCTCTCACGTTGAAACCCGGCAGTAGGTGGCTGTCCCATGGATGGAGCCCCCAATCCGGCTCCCAGGGCTTCCGCTGCTGCAGCACACCGGTAGATCTGCTGTATAGGGAGGCACGCCACAGCGCTCGCCACCGCTCCCCGCAGCGCACCCCTCAGCCAGCGCGTCGTCCAGAAGGCAGGCACAGGAGTCCGCACGAGTCCGCAGATTCAAGCCTCATCCCCTGCCGCCGCGGGCCACAGACCGGCCGCCATGTTGGGGTCAGGCATACGCGGCGGGAAACGCCGCAGCGTCCACCGCCTCCACCTCAAGTCGCCGTTATTCCCGGTCTTCTCCACACCACCTCCGCGATAAAGTGCAAGGCCCCGCCTTGAGTGTCGGCGCGACTAACCTCACCACTCGGAAGGGAGCGAGATCGTTGCCTCCCGCGGCCGCGCTCCATCGGCCATGTTGGTTTTCGCCGAGGCCTCCCCGCAGGACAGCACCAAGCAGCGTACGGCTAATCCAGGCAGCTCCAGGGCGAATGACGGGTCTCAATCTGTGCCCCGCGTTCTCCGACTGCGGGATGGGCTATTTGCGTCTCCCCTAATCACTGAGGGGCGCCAGAGACAGCTCCGGGACAGCGCGTGGACCGGGAGATGAGACGCTCTACGTCTGATCGGCCATCTTACCCGGCCACGCCCCCGTGAGGTACCATTTTTATCGAGAGACTTTGGGAAATGCGGGGTGGATGGAATTGTGTGGATCCACATAGATTCCAGAGCTTTCCTTCACAGAAATGTGAGGAAAATGTGTTTTGTTTTTTTACAAAGTTTGAGGTTTGCAAGGGATTCTAGGTAACAGAACCTGGTGGGAGACACACAAGTTACCCCATCCTGAATTCCTCTGGGTGTCTTGTCTTCAAAAATGTATAGGTTTGCTAGGTTTCCCTAGGTGCCGGCAGAGCTAGGGTTCAAAATCCACAGCTAGGCACTTTGCAAAAAAAGGGTCAGGTTTCACTGTAAAAATGTGGTGTGTCCACGTTGTGTTTTGGCCCGTTTCTTGTCGCGGGCACTTGGCCTACCCACACCAGTGAAGTACCATTTTTATCGGGAGACTTAGGGGAACACAGAATTGTAGAGCAACTGTTATTACCTATTGACTTTCTATGCATTTCTGCCTTCCAAATGTAAGACAATGTGTAAAAAAGAAGTCACTTAGTAAAATGTCCTATAATTCACATGCTATTATGGGTACCCACAATTTCGGAGATGTGCAAATAACTACTGCTTCTAAACTCTATATTTTGTTCCTATTTCGGAAATACATGGGTGTCCTGGATACGTATTTTTCACTCTTTATATTTTACCAAATGAATTGCTATTTACCCGGTACACAATGAAAAACCATTGCAAGACTCAGCTCAGTTATTGGCTCTGGGTTCCTCAGGTTCTTGGTGAACCTATAAGTCCTATATATCCCCATAACCAGAAAGGTCCATCAGATGTAACGGTATATTGCTTTAAAAAATCTGTCATACTTAGAAGAAGTTATAGGTAAAAACGTTGGCACAAATGGCTGTTTTTTTCAACTCCTTTTCAATATTTCTTATTTTCAACTGTTAGTTCCTATAAAAAAACCTAGAAGGATCTACACAAATGACCCCTTGCTAAATTCAAAATTTTGTCTACTTTTCAGAAATATAAAGCTTTCCAGGATCCATTATTGCTTTCACACCCATTTCTACCACTAACTGGAAGGAGGTTGCAAGCACAAAAAGTAGCAAAAATAGGCTATTTCCCAGTAAAATGCCAAAACTATCTAAAACATTTTGGTTTTCTGACAAAAGTCTGCCTGTCCTTGAAAGCTGGGAAGATGGTGATTTCAGCACCACAAACTCTTTGTTGATACCATTTGCAGGGGAAAAAACAGATGCTTTCTTCTGTAGCACTTTGTCCCCATTTAAAAAAAACAAAATTTAGCTGTATTTTGACTATATTTCTGGGTCCCTCCCAGGGGATTCCACAAACCCTTGGTGCCTTTAAAATCCCAATGATGTTGGAAGAAAAGGACGCACATTTGGCATGGATACCTTATGTGGACAAAACGTTACGGGGGCCTAAGCATGAACTACCCCAAATGGCCAAAAAAAGGCTTAGCACGGGGGAAGAGGGGGAAGGCCTAGCAGCAAAAGGGTTAAGGGGTGATGTTCTACTGAGAGTGTTTAACTACTGTCAGTTACACTGTGATGGCTGGGATCACGGCTACTGCAAACTGTTGTAATCTTTAAAATGATGCAGAAAAGTTGGAGAATAATAGGAAGCTAAGACCACTTAATTGGTTAAATCATGAAAGGTGTGACAAACTCAAACAAATGTAATATTTCAAGCATTTTATCATATATATAAGTATTGTGTTTCTTACAGATTGCTAATTCTTTTGCCGAAATGCTTGTGGAATATACCATATGGAAGAGAAAAAATTATATATACTTCGTTTTGGTGGTGTAAATATGTCCTTCCTGCATGTTATCTTATTGCACTTGTTCTGTTATTTTCAGCATTGCAACTATATGTTATTATAATGTTTGTTTTCCAGTTTATAGAACGAAGGATGCATGGAGTTAAATTGCTCCGAATCCACTGTGGCACATTTCAGTTCAAAATAATGTGGTTCAGATTTGGAATGAATGGCACTGGAGGCAATTAAAGCAGACGAACTATGGGAACATTAGTTAACCAGGCGTTTTTTTACAGAAACAAGCTTGCTGACCTGACCTGATATATTAAACAACAAAATAATATTTACCTATTTGTCACAAAAGGTTTATTTATGGCTGAAAAATGCAGATGCCCCCTATGTATCCGAAAATGACCTGGTTTTGCAAGGGGTGTCACATGAGTTTCTGGTCCCGGGCTTGGCGGCCATCTAGGGTAACCGACCAAACCCACACATTTCTGAAAACTAGACACCCGGGGGAGTCCAGGGAGGTATGGCTTGCGTGGATCCCCCAACGTTTTCCTACCCAGAATGCCCTGCAAACCTCAAACTTTGATGAAACAAATCAAATTTTTCTCAAATTTCTGTGTAGGAAAGTTCTGGAATCTACGTGGATACACAAATTTCCTACCACCCAGCGTTCCCCCAGGTCTCCTGATAAAAATGATACCTCACCCGCGTGGGTGGGTCAAGTACCCGCGACAGGCAGGGGCCCAAAACGTATTGAGGAGACATCAAAATTACCTATCACAAAACAACCTGGTTTTGCAAGGGGTCACCAGGGTTTTGGCCTTGGGCTCGGCGGCCATCTTGGGAAACTACTAAACCCACACATTTCTGAAAACTAGACACCCGGGAGTCCAGCGAGGTATGGCTTGCATGGATCCCCCAACGTTTTCCTACCCAGAATGCCCTGCAAACCTCAAATTTAGCTGAAAAAAATCACTTTTTTCTCAAATTTCTGTGTGGGAAAGTTCTGGAATCTACCTGGATCCACAAATTTCCTACCACCCAGCATTTCCCCCAGGTCTCCCGATAAAAATGATACCTCACTCGCGTGGGTGCGTCAAGTAGCCGTGACAGGCAAGGGCCCAAAACATATTGAGGAGACATCAAAATTACCTATCACAAAACAACCTGGTTTTGCAAAGGGGGTCACCTGGGTTTTTGGCCCCGGGCTCGGCGGCCATCTTGGGAAACTACCAAACCCACACATTTCTGAAAACTAGACACCCGGGGGAGTCCAGCGAGGTATGGCTTGCATGGATCCCCCAACGTTTTCCTACCCAGAATGCCCTGCAAACCTCAAATTTAGCTGAAAGAAACCACATTTTCCACATATTTTTGGTTGAAATCACCTTGCCGGCACAAATGTCCTACCCCACAGCGTTCCCCTCAGTCTCCCGAGGAAAATGATACCTCACTTGTGTGGGTGGGGCAAGGGCCTGTGACTGGGAAGAGCCCAAAACATAGGGATTACGGGTATAGCACCGATAATTCTAAGCGCTACATTTCTTTAAAAATACGTTTTTAGCCAATTCTGCATAGGACACCCACACAAGTGAGGTATCATTTTACTCGGGACACTAAGGAGAACGCTGTGGGTAGGACATTTGTGCCGGCACGGTGATTCCACACAAAAATATGTGGAAAATGTGGGTTTTTTCAGCTAAATTTGAGGTTTGCAGGGGATTCTGGTTAGGGAAACGTTGGGGGATCCACGCAAGCCATACCTCATTGGACTCCCCAAGGTGTCTAGTTTTCAGAAATGTTTGGGTTTGGTAGGTTTCCCTAGATGGCGGTGAGCCCGGGGCCAAAAGACCAGGTGCCCCCACCCAAAACCAGGTAGTTTTGTTATAGGTAATTTTGAAGTCTCCACAGTACGATTTGGGCCATTTCCTGTTGCAGCCACTATGCCTACTCACACAAGTGAGGTACCATTTTTATTGGGAGACCTTGGGGAACGCTGGGTGGTAGGAAATTTGTGTCAGCCCGGTGATCCTACAACTTTCCCACACAGAAATGTGAGAAAAAATTGATTTTTTCAACATAATTTGAGGTTAGCAGGGGATTCTGGGTAGGGAAATGTTGGGGGACCCACGCAAGCCATACCTTGCTGAACTTCCCCGGGTGTCTAGTTTTCAGAAATGTGTGGGCTTGGTAGGTTTCCCTAGATGGCCACCGAGCCCGGGGCCAAAAACTCATGGGACCCCCCTTGCAAAACCAGGTTGTTTTGTGATAGGTAATTTTGATGTTGCCTCAATAGGTTTTGGGCCCTTGCCTGTCGCGGGTACTTGACCCACCCACGCGAGTGAGGTACCATTTTTATCGGGAGACCTGGGAGAATGCTGTGTAGAAGGAAATTTGTGGATCCACGCAGATTCCAGAACTTTCCCACACAGAAATTTGAGAAAAAAGTGATTTTTTCAGCTAAATTTGAGGTTTGCAGGGGATTCTGGGTAGGGAAATGTTGGAGGACCCACGCAAGCCATACCTTGCTGGACTCCCCCGGGTGTCTAGTTTTCAGAAATGTGTGGGTTTGGTAGGTTTCCCTAGATGGCCGCCGAGCCCGGGGCCAAAAACTCATGGGACCTCCCGTGCAAAACCAGGTTGTTTTGTGATAGGAAATTTTGATGTCGCCTCAATAGGTTTTGGGCCCTTGCCTGTCGCGGGTACTTGACCCACCCACACAAGTGAGGTACCATTTTTCTCAGAAGACTTTGGGGAATGCGGGGTGGGTGGAATTTTGTGGATCCACACAGATTCCAGAACTTTCCACCACAGAAATGTAAGGAAAATGTGTTTTTTGGACAAATTTTGAGGTTTGCAAGGGATTCTGGGTAACAGAACCTGGTAAGAGCCAGACAAGTCACCCCATCCTGGATTCCCCTGGGTGTCTAGTTTTCAAAAATGTATAGGTTTGCTAGGTTTCCCTAGGTGCCGGCAGAGCTAGGGTTAAAAATCTACAGCTAGGCACTTTGCAAAAAAAGGGTCAGTTTTCACTGTGAAAATGTGGTGTCCATGTTGCGTTTTGGGCCGTTTCCTGTCGCGGGCACTAGGCCTACCCACACAAGTGAGGTACCATTTTTATCGGGAGACTTTGGAGAATGCGGGGTGGGTGGAAGTTTGTGGTCCCACGCAGATTCCAGAACTTTCCATCACAGAAATGTGAGGAAAATGTGTTTTTTTGTTTTTTTACAAAGTTTGAGGTTTGCAAGGGATTCTGGGTAACAGAACCTGGTGGGAGCCAGACAAGTCACCCCATCCTGGGTTTCCCTGGGTGTCTAGTTTTCAAAAATGTATAGGTTTGCTAGGTTTCCCTAGGTGCCGGCAGAGCTAGGGTTCAAAATCCACAGCTAGGCACTTTGCAAAAAAAAGGGTCAGTTTTCACTGTAAAAATGTGGTGTGTCCATGTTGCGTTTTGGGCCGTTTCCTGTCGCGGGCACTAGGCCTACTCACACAAGTGAGGTACCATTTTTCTTGGAAGACTTTGGGGAATGCGTGGTGGGTGGAATTTTGTGGATCCATGCAGATCCCAGAACTTTCCATCACAGAAATGTGAGGAAAATGTGTTTTTTTTAACTAAGTTTGAGGTTTGCAAGGGATTCTGGGTAACAGAACCTAGTGAGAGCCACACAAGTCCCCCCATCCTGGATTCCCCTCAGTGTCTAGTTTTCAAAAATATATAGGTTTGCTATGTTTTCCGAGGTGCCGGCTGCGCTAGGACCCAAAATCCACAAGTAGGCACATTCCGAAAAAAAGTCAGTGCCTAGTGGGTTTTCTGCCGCCCTGGGGAGGGGGGAAATCGGGGTCTATTGCCCTGATATGCCCCCGAGGTGGGCAGAAAGACTGTGGCTATCCTTTTGGGGGGTCGGGGGCATTGGGATGCCCATTCTGGTCAGCCCCCACCCCTGCGTATAAAAAACCCAGCATAATCGCTGGCACATAGTGGGCTTTCTGCCCCCCCCGGGGGGCAGATCAGGGGCTACTGCCCCCATCTGCCTCCTGGGAGAGGCAGAAAGACTGTGGCATCTTTTTTAGGGTGGGTGGGGGCATTCGCATGGCCATTCTGGGCAGCCCCCACCCCGAACTTTGGGAGAAAAAAAATCCCTGGTGGCTAGTGGGCTTTCTGCCCCCCCGGGGGGAGCAGATAAGGTGCTACTGCCCCCATCTGCCTCCTGGGAGAGGCAGAAAGACTGTGGCATCTTTTTTAGGGTGGGTGGGGGCATTGGCATGGCCATTCTGGGCAGCCCCCACCCCGAACTTTGGGAGAAAAAAAATCCCTGGTGGCTAGTGGGCTTTCTGCCCCCCCGGGGGGAGCAGATAAGGTGCTATTGCCCCATCTGCCTCCCGGGGGGGCAGAAAGACTGTAGCATTTTTTTTGGGGGGTGGGGGCATTGACATGCCCATTCTGGGCAGCCCCCACCCCTACCTATATAAAAAAAAAATCCCTGGCGCTTAGTGGGCTTTCTGCCCCCCCGGGGGGGCAGATCAGGTGCTATTGCCCCCATCTGCCTCCTGGGGGGGCAGAAAGTCCCCGGGCCTGTAGAAAAAATAATCCATGGTGTCTAAGGTGCTTTCTGCCCCCACGGGGGCAGATTGGGGCTGCTGCCCCCATCTGTCCCCCAGGGGGGCATAAAGACTGGAATTTTGTGGGGGGGAGGGGTGGGGGCATTGGCATGCCCATCTTGGGCAGGCCCCACCCCTAAATTAATTGTAAAAACAAAACCCTGGCGTCTAGTGGGCTTTCTGCCCCCCCGGGGGGCAGATTGTGGGCTACTGCCCCCATCTGCTCCCCAGAGGGGGCAGAAAGACTGGAATTGTGTGGGAGGAGGGATGGGGGCATTGGCATGCCCATCTTGGGCAGCCCCCACCCCTAAATTAAACGTCAAAAAAACCCTGGTGTCTAGAGGGCTTTCTGCCCCCCTGGGGCAGATTGGGGGCTACTGCCCCCATCTGCCCCCCAGGGGGGCAGAAAGACTCTAATTGTGCAGGGGGGGTGGGGGATTGGCGTGCCCATATTGGGCAGCCCCCACCCCTAATTTGCATACTCGAATAAATCTCTGGTTACTAGTGGGCTTTCTGCCCCCCCGGGGGGGGGCAGAAAGACTGAATTTACCCCAAACATTATGGGGGGAGCAAAGGCTCTTGCCCAAGGGGCCGCTCCCCCCTCCCTGGTGCCTAGTTGGTGAATCCCTGCTTGGGGCGATCCCCAAACAGGGATCCACTAGGGAGGGGTACCATTGGAAAGAGGAGATTCTCCCCTTTCCAATGATACCTCTCCCGTCTTTCTACGTGCTCGGGGGGCTGAGATAGCCCCCTGAGCACGTAAAAAGTGAAACTGAAATGAGCCTCAAGGCTCATTTAAGTTTCGGTTTCACTGAAATGAGGTCAACGTGACGTGCGCGCTGATCGTCATTTCAGGGAAACCAAAGAAACAGCCTCGGGAGCTGGGGAAGCTCTTCCCCAGCTCCCGAGGCTGTTGGGGGGAAAAAGAATCCCCCTGGTTCCTGCACCAGAGGGATTCCCAGTGCCATGTGATTGGACGGCCGGGGGCCGTCCTACGCACATGAGCACTGATGCGTTGGACGGCCCCCGGCCGTCTGACGCACCGAAGGGGTTAAAATCTCAATATGCTCACTTGTGGCACCTAAAAATTGTTTACCTTATAATAACTGAAAGGGAAAACTCCATCATTTACGACCCAAAATTTCCTATGAGCACAAGAGTACTCCAAAACGCAGCATCAGTTTGGAGCGCTGTGTTACCTCACACGAGGCAGCTTCCCCGGGTGCAGTACACGGCATTGAATGCCAGAGAAAGGTCTGAAGCCAATATTTAATATCCAGACCTACGTGGAACTTCTGTTTGGAGGCGGCCTGCCCCGACAGTCATTGCCTAAAAGTAAATCTCCACTTAAAACAGACGACCCTGAGCGCCTGACGCCGGAGAATATGAAGGCACGCTGTGCCATTGACTTCTAAATCAACTACCTGACATGAGGATACCAGTTGGATTCAAGGTCAACCTCCTACTCTATACAAGCTGCCGTGCTGTATATGCTAATCATTATTCTGGTATCAAGGAGGAACCCGATTTAAAGGCTACACACAGACCTTGTATTTAGTCCTGAAGAAGACCCCCTACAGATGATAATACAATCACACTAATGCCCAGGGGTCGAAACGTCGACGCATACTTTTAAGTGTTAATGATCAACTAGACCAATAGAGAATAACAAGACTAATTGCTGGTCGTGTTGAATCACAATTTTCATGTACCTCACACTGTGTTTAAATGTGTGTTTTTGATATATGTTCATTGGTTATGTTTAAGTTGTGTTGTGATATGTAAACACATTTTTTGTTTTCACTTCACGTCTTTAATTCGTTAATAAGTGTAATTGTACACTATATATCTGTGTGTATATAAATGTCCTGTTCTCATTTTGAGTATAACATTTTTATGATTTTGTCATAAAATCCTAAACATATTCAGAAGCACTTGAGTAATTTTTTGGTATAGTTTCTCTAATTTGGACTTGCTTAGATATTTTTCATTAAATGAAAGTCTCATCTTATTAGAGGGACAAATTTTATCAATACGTTCTACGCTTTCTAAAGCAAATTGGTGGCAGAACCACTGTTCACTTAGTGTTACCTCACACGGCACAAAACTTCCTCAATAAAAACACGTAAACTCATTTACACTCAAAATATTGCCATATGTGAGTAGAGACAGCAGACAAATTCATTACCCTCAACTCCCGTCTAACCGTTTTTCACGTCCCAGGCACTAAAGGCTGATGATAACAGCTGTTTTTCAGTCTTCCTCCTCGCAAATCCGAGAGAGTAGAAGGAAGTCTGAAACAGAGACAAAAGCACATGAGTGAGGCAGCCAGGATGTATTAATCTTGCTAGGTAGGAGGGGACTAGAGTGTCAGTGAATAGGTGCGACATGGAAATAGAAGAAGGGGGTGGACCTGGCTCGGATGATCGTGAAAGATCATAGACAAACAGGACGGCATTCTTAAGAAGAAAAGGGGCCCGATGCCGCCTCCTAACAGAGAAAAGAACCTGACTGTGCCTCTGCTCGTCATTTCGCAAATTCCTCTGCTCCTGGCACCACCGGAAACGAGGGAGGAGTAACAGAGAGGGGAGAAGGGGGGAAGGAGAGGAAAAAACATGTAGTCAAGAAGCACGCTTGAAGATTAGTTAAAGGGCAGAGGACAAACAAAACGAACACGGCGCAAGTGCTGTGCAGGAAACACCTAAAAAAAAAAAAAGTTCCACAAAAGCGGATAAAAGCGAGTACTTGGGCCACTGATATGTAGAACAACTGGAAATAGCTTGCTACAGCCAATAGAAACAGAGGAAAAATAAGTGGCAAGCACACAAACAAATAAAAAGTAAGGGCGGGATGTAAGCCCCTCTTAAAATTTATATTAAATACAATAGATTTCACAAGCACAGCGCAAGCACTATGCAGGAGAACCCTAAAAGGAGACACTCAGACCAACTCTTCAGTACACTCCTGGACCTGTGGATCTTTCACAAGAAGTACTGCACTGCTGCCAGAGGACTGCCCTGCTACGTGAGGCCTGTCCTGCTGTCTGAAAAGGAAGACTGGCCTGCACCCTTCATCCCAGGCTGAAGTGACTCCAAGGGTCAGCTGACAAACCTCCTGTTCCTAGCAACAGGGACACAACAAGCTCCACTGGCATCCCTGCAACTGCCCAGCTGACCTGCTGCACTTGACTTGCCTGGACTTGCAACTGAACCTGCCTGAGCCGTGCTGACCTCTCCTGGAGTGAGTTCCTCATCCTTAAGAGGTGCCCCTCAAATCCTGGATCTTTGGCGTGCCATCAGTTAAGCTCCTCCCAAAAAAAAGAAGAAATTCTGACGTTTTGGGCTCTTTGCGACTACAAACATGCTTGTTTGCACCAAGATCTTGCGGCTCACGCTGACCACAAAAGTAATGCTCAGGTGAACCTTGTACTTCGCGCTACAACAACCACCAGCGACGACCGCCAATGTGAAGCTCCATCAACGACCATCCACGACACCCGACAGGATCAATGCGCTACAGCGACTACAATCAGTGATATTCTCCCTGCTCCTCGCATCCTCCTCCACCGCGAATGGAATCCTTCACGCAGGATTTTAGAAGGTGGCTTTTTTCGGTGGGAGTAACCTGCTCCCTGTATCGAGCCCAAGCTCCGTCGCAATCAGCCTGAACTTGTGACTTTCAGCCGGTCTCGCATGGCCAGATAACCGCCGAGTGGCGCTTTGTGCTTTTAGATGCTATACTTACCTTAAATCTTTGAAATTGCATATTTCCATTTCTACTGAATGGATTTTTGTTGTTTTGGTGTCTACTAATTTATTACAATGTATTCTATTGCCTACATTGGTGTGTGATTTTTCTTGCGACGTGTTTTCACTTTATTGCTGTTTGCGTGCCTGACAAATACTTTACACAAACCCTCTAAGTTAAGCCCGACTGCTTTTTCGCCAAGCTACCAGAGGTTTAAGCACAGGTTACTTTATTGAATGTTTTTGGTTTGCCTTGCAAAGGATTGTGGCTATTGCTTGAGAAGGGCTCACAACCTAGGCCAAGTGTTCATGCAAAATTGTGCTACTCAGAGGGTAATAGAGCCAATGGCAGGAATAGGCTAAACAATTTCCCCATACAGTGTGCTGTCAAAAGGAGAGGCAGAATGTGAATGGAACGTGACCATGAACAGATATAAGACAGCTGACCCAAAAACAGTGTATGTCTGTATATGTATGTAGAGGTTTTTTTGTTTTTCTTATTACAACAGTTATTACAATGGTTCGGCAGATAGCTACACCTGCCAGTCCCCCCTAAGAGGGTCTAGTAAGGATTATTACAGTGTAAATCGTCTAGCCCCAGGGTCTACAGGCATTACAAAGTATAATATCAATCTGTACTTTAAGTCCTTTTGATTTTAACATCGGATTTTCAAAATAAATGTCAGTCCTACTGCCTTTTTTGTGATTTTAAACAGACTAGACCTAGGGTATCTGACATACCTTTTAGTAATAAACCAATCAGGCCTATACCCTTTATGTTTGACTTACAACCATAACCACATTATGCCTGCCCGATAGTGAGCATAAGCTTTCATACAGTGTAACATTAAGTATACAGTCATAAAAGTAGAAATATGTACAAAATTAAATTTGGGAAAGCAATATACTACCCCTTCTTAGAAGGCCTAACAAGAATTGTCACATTGCAAATCTTCTACATCCAGGGCTTTGTCAAAGAGGTAACCAACAACAGACTCCTCACTAAGATTATAGAAATCTTTGAGAATTGATAAAATGCAAAACCTGGCTACAGGGTTTAACACAGTGTTATACCAATCCATCTTTAAAGAGCAACTGCCTTTAACACATGCTTTTTACAGTTAATAAGCCACGCCTACTGCTCATCTTAAACAGATCAGATCTATGGCATTTGATATAACTTTATCCAATTAACCAATTAGGCCTATACCTTTTTCATTCTCTTGTCATCATGAAAAGCCAGGTCTACTATTTTGAGCACAAGGTTTGCCACAAAGCAACTATCAGTACACAGTCATAAAATTACACATATGTTCTTAACTACGATTAGCAAAACAATATACAACCCTTCCTAAACTGGCATAACAAGGTTTCTCAATTGCCAAATCGTGCACCTTAAGGGTTTGTCATGAGGGTAACCAACACACTTGTCTACTACTGCCATGTGGCTCAGTTAGGCCCGTGAAGAAACTCTGCCATTTAGTATGCATGCGTTTCTTAAGTTGCCTTCTCTTTCATACAATGACTTTTGACACACATTTGCTTGCGTGACAGTGCAGGGTTAGTTTCTCCGAAACCACATTGTTTACAAAACCAATTGGCAAGTACACTATCAGGACACCTTGAACATTGTACAAATGTTATTTGTTATTTCGTTCAGGAGGCAGCATTGCTATCAAAGAGACAATAAACAATGTTAGATCAGCTGAAGCATCATCACGGAAGCATGGATGCCATTGTTATAAATACACATGTACTTCCATGCTCAAATTAGAGGAGCACTTAGCTGTCACATGCGTGGTCATTGCTGTGCTGGGGTTTCAGTTTAGGTGGTTCCTGTTGATCCCTTTGCGAGGAGGGATGTTCAACCTGTGACCAAGATGGGGACTTACATACCTTGCCTCCAGGTAAAGGGGAGTTAGATCATCCTAAAGGGGACTCTTGGCAGAGCACACACACCCTAGACAACTAGGTTAGGAAACACCCAGTACTTATATTCCAGCATATATACACTGTTTAAGCACAATGGTGGAATTGTTCATTCTCTTCACGATCCTTATACTTCTAATCTCTTTTAACGGCTTATGTCTATTGATCATTGCAGCGCATATATTTTATACAAGAATCACGATGGGTCAATAAATATTGAAAACGCCCTTTGTATATGTCTTGTGTATCTCTCTAAGAGTGCACGAGTGACTGAGCAGAAAGGTGGTTGATCTGTTACCACAATTCCTGGGAAGGATCAGGTTTGTCATGTTCTGAGGTTGCCAAAACCATCCATTACCCGTCCAGGTTAGGGGGATTTATGATGGCACAGTGAGCTAGCTGGCCTATAGGGCAACATATCCTGAGGGAGTGCATAGATTCAGTCTTACACCAATCCTAACGTTTATTTTGCCCAACAATTGCACAGTTCCTGCTGGAAAGTGGAAACCGTACGACACTACACTAATCTGTGATATTCCCTATAACAACATACCTGTCTACAAGCTTTACCAGAGTGTAATGACAATTCAACCTTCAAGGCATATTAGCTTTAGCTTATGCTTTTAACAACAAATATGTCAGACCTTCTGCCAGATCAGGCCTGAAGACTTGGCCAATGGCTTGTCACCATAACCAGCTCTGTCCTGCTGTGTTGACCATAAGCTTTCCCACAAGGCACTCCTTCTCAGCAGAAGCACACAACTTTTGCCCAATCAAAATCTGTACTCAAGGGGATAAACAGTTGGATGGAGCCAACATTCCTTTGACAATAGGGCTTCTTAAAGCTCTTTTCTGTTGATTACATAACATCTGGCAGCAGCTGCACTGCCATGCCAGGCCTAAAAATTATAAGATTGTTTGTTTTGATTTTCATAGAGAAAGGAAACTAGAACCACTATAAAAACCAAATTCTGAATGCCTTAGGAGGAGAAGAGGAACAATAAAGAAGGGGTGTAAAAAATGATGAGGGTCACAATTCTAAAAGAATCAAATACCTGATGCCTTTATTATCCACTGCTTGTGTAAGTTGTGATAAAACAGATTTCATAACAAAGCCAATGGATAAAACACAGAAGACATTGAGAAATTCGTAAGCAGCTCTGGTGGTTTCTTGTGTTATAAAAAATGCCCAATTAAACTGAACAAATATATGACGCTGTAATACACAGAATTATCATTAGGCACAAAATTGCATATTTAGGGGGCAACTGAACTGAACAGCCCAAAGCACTGTTCAAAGTACATTATGAAAAATGTTTCACAAACATGCCACAATTGCCAAGAATAAAACAGTGTAGTTGTGGGCAGGATCACCAACAGTAAAAGCTCAGTTCCACCCAAATTATTCTTTCTCCTCTGACAAAAGAAATAGAGCATTCATCTAACATCAAAGGAATGAAAAATGTCCTCCTTCATAGAGGAAAGGTAAGGTAAAAAAACCAGACAGGTAGGGCAACAACGTCAACAGCCACGCCTGCAAGTGGAACAGAGGCAAATTTGGAGTTACTATTGTGGTGAAGATTCAGTGGAAGGTCAGAACCTATAGGGATGCAGACTTGCGTGGTAATGCACCCCTTGGATCCAGATGCATAGAAACCATTTTGACTATTAAATTGGGCCCTCCATTAGAATGTAGCAGTATGCATCCAGAAGGTCAATGGTCATTGTGAAGTCTCCAGTCATCAAAAAAAGGAATAATGCATTGCATTGTTGCAATCTGGAGGGGGAGGACACTAACCCAATGACTGATCCATTTCGGGTTGATGGCAATCCAGAGACTCCCCATGGCCTTGGATATCAAAAGATTATCACTTCTCCAAGAGAACTGCAACCAAAGCCACCTTGTCTAACAAGGCCTGGATGGTTTAAGATAGTGCCTTTTTATTGCTTGGACCCCAGATCTATCACATGGAAATGGTATCTGAGTCCAAAGGAAGATAGACAACTCCACGGGATTGCCATCCCTGATCACTTGGCGCACTCAGATTTTAGAGGTGGATGCCCCAAAGCTGTGGCAAAGTATTGAAAGTGTCCTCCAGTCAGCCAGTTGGGGTCCAAGGCCAGCAAAGTCAGAAATGCTTAGGCTTCCTGGGAAAACCCTGCTTTGGCATCTGCTTAAGCTCCTCTTGGTAGTGACCTAGAAAACCTTTCCACTGGTGCCTACAAGATGGAGGTGATACAAAAGGGGATGATGGACGGAACGTTTGAGCCAATCAAACACTCACCCCCAGTCAACTGATCTGGGTTTAATCCATCATCATTCTTTAGCTCACTCCACCACCCCAGTTCAGACATGGCCATATGCAAATCAGTCTGACCCTGTGCCTCATGGGAACAGTCCAGCACGAACTGCCAAGCCATGTCTTCCAGCCGTCATCAGCCAGGCTTGCTTGAATCCAGTGGGGTATGCCCAGACGTGGGTCCCTTGCTCACTTTGCCACTGGATTCAAGCAAGCCTGGCTGATGACGGCTGAAATGCCAGAAACCGGTCCTAGGATGCTTGTTTCCGGTCCAGGGAAGACATGGCTTGGCAGTTCGGGCTGGACTGTTCCCATGAGGCACAGGGTCAGACTGATTTGCATATGGCCATGTCTGAACTGGGGTGGTGGAGTGAGCTAAAGAATGATGATGGATTAAACCCAGATCAGTTGACTGGGGGTGAGTGTTTGATTGGCTCAAACGTTCCGTCCATCATCCCCTTTTGTATCGCTTTGGTCGCCCTAAGTTGGCGGGGGTATGCCCAGACGTGGGTCCCTTGCTCACTTTGCCACTGGATTCAAGCAAGCCTGGCTGATGACGGCTGAAATGCCAGAAACCGGTCCTAGGATGCTTGTTTCCGGTCCAGGGAAGACATGGCTTGGCAGTTCGGGCTGGACTGTTCCCATGAGGCACAGGGTCAGACTGATTTGCATATGGCCATGTCTGAACTGGGGTGGTGGAGTGAGCTAAAGAATGATGATGGATTAAACCCAGATCAGTTGACTGGGGGTGAGTGTTTGATTGGCTCAAACGTTCCGTCCATCATCCCCTTTTGTATCGCTTTGGTCGCCCTAAGTTGGCGGGGGTATGCCCAGACGTGGGTCCCTTGCTCACTTTGCCACTGGATTCAAGCAAGCCTGGCTGATGACGGCTGAATTGCCAGAAACCGGTCCTAGGATGCTTGTTTCCGGTCCAGGGAAGACATGGCTTGGCAGTTCGGGCTGGACTGTTCCCATGAGGCACAGGGTCAGACTGATTTGCATATGGCCATGTCTGAACTGGGGTGGTGGAGTGAGCTAAAGAATGATGATGGATTAAACCCAGATCAGTTGACTGGGGGTGAGTGTTTGATTGGCTCAAACGTTCCGTCCATCATCCCTTTGTATCGCTTTGGTCGCCCTAAGTTGGCGGGGGTATGCCCAGACATGGGTCCCTTGCTCACTTTGCCACTGGATTCAAGCAAGCCTGGCTGATGACGGCTGAAATGCCAGAAACCGGTCCTAGGATGCTTGTTTCCGGTCCAGGGAAGACATGGCTTGGCAGTTCGGGCTGGACTGTTCCCATGAGGCACAGGGTCAGACTGATTTGCATATGGCCATGTCTGAACTGGGGTGGTGGAGTGAGCTAAAGAATGATGATGGATTAAACCCAGATCAGTTGACTGGGGGTGAGTGTTTGATTGGCTCAAACGTTCCGTCCATCATCCCCTTTTGTATCGCTTTGGTCGCCCCTAAGTTGGCGGGGGTATGCCCAGACGTGGGTCCCTTGCTCACTTTGCCACTGGATTCAAGCAAGCCTGGCTGATGACGGCTGAAATGCCAGAAACCGGTCCTAGGATGCTTGTTTCCGGTCCAGGGAAGACATGGCTTGGCAGTTCGGGCTGGACTGTTCCCATGAGGCACAGGGTCAGACTGATTTGCATATGGCCATGTCTGAACTGGGGTGGTGGAGTGAGCTAAAGAATGATGATGGATTAAACCCAGATCAGTTGACTGGGGGTGAGTGTTTGATTGGCTCAAACGTTCCGTCCATCATCCCCTTTTGTATCGCTTTGGTCTCCCTAAGTTGGCGGGGGTATGCCCAGACGTGGGTCCCTTGCTCACTTTGCCACTGGATTCAAGCAAGCCTGGCTGATGACGGCTGAAATGCCAGAAACCGGTCCTAGGATGCTTGTTTCCGGTCCAGGGAAGACATGGCTTGGCAGTTCGGGCTGGACTGTTCCCATGAGGCACAGGGTCAGACTGATTTGCATATGGCCATGTCTGAACTGGGGTGGTGGAGTGAGCTAAAGAATGATGATGGATTAAACCCAGATCAGTTGACTGGGGTTGAGTGTTTGATTGGCTCAAACGTTCCGTCCATCATCCCCTTTTGTATCGCTTTGGTCGCCCTAAGTTGGCGGGGGTATGCCCAGACGTGGGTCCCTTGCTCACTTTGCCACTGGATTCAAGCAAGCCCGGCTGATGACGGCTGAAATGCCAGAAACCGGTCCTAGGATGCTTGTTTCCGGTCCAGGGAAGACATGGCTTGGCAGTTCAGGCTGGACTGTTCCCATGAGGCACAGGGTCAGACTGATTTGCATATGGCCATGTCTGAACTGGGGTGGTGGAGTGAGCTAAAGAATGATGATGGATTAAACCCAGATCAGTTGACTGGGGGTGAGTGTTTGATTGGCTCAAACGTTCCATCCATCATCCCCTTTGTATCGCTTTGGTCGCCCTAAGTTGGCGGGGGTATGCCCAGACGTGGGTCCCTTGCTCACTTTGCCACTGGATTCAAGCAAGCCTGGCTGATGACGGCTGAAATGCCAGAAACCGGTCCTAGGATGCTTGTTTCCGGTCCAGGGAAGACATGGCTTGGCAGTTCGGGCTGGACTGTTTCCATGAGGCACAGGGTCAGACTGATTTGCATATGGCCATGTCTGAACTGGGGTGGTGGAGTGAGCTAAAGAATGATGATGGATTAAACCCAGATCAGTTGACTGGGGTGAGTGTTTGATTGGCTCAAACGTTCCGTCCATCATCCCCTTTTGTATCGCTTTGGTCGCCCTAAGTTGGCGGGGGTATGCCCAGACGTGGGTCCCTTGCTCACTTTGCCACTGGATTCAAGCAAGCCTGGCTGATGACGGCTGAAATGCCAGAAACCGGTCCTAGGATGCTTGTTTCCGGTCCAGGGAAGACATGGCTTGGCAGTTCGGGCTGGACTGTTCCCATGAGGCACAGGGTCAGACTGATTTGCATATGGCCATGTCTGAACTGGGGTGGTGGAGTGAGCTAAAGAATGATGATGGATTAAACCCAGATCAGTTGACTGGGGGTGAGTGTTTGATTGGCTCAAACGTTCCGTCCATCATCCCCTTTTGTATCGCTTTGGTCGCCCTAAGTTGGCGGGGGTATGCCCAGACGTGGGTCCCTTGCTCACTTTGCCACTGGATTCAAGCAAGCCTGGCTGATGACGGCTGAAATGCCAGAAACCGGTCCTAGGATGCTTGTTTCCGGTCCAGGGAAGACATGGCTTGGCAGTTCGGGCTGGACTGTTCCCATGAGGCACAGGGTCAGACTGATTTGCATATGGCCATGTCTGAACTGGGGTGGTGGAGTGAGCTAAAGAATGATGATGGATTAAACCCAGATCAGTTGACTGGGGGTGAGTGTTTGATTGGCTCAAACGTTCCGTCCATCATCCCCTTTTGTATCGCTTTGGTCGCCCTAAGTTGGCGGGGTATGCCCAGACGTGGGTCCCTTGCTCACTTTGCCACTGGATTCAAGCAAGCCTGGCTGATGACGGCTGAATTGCCAGAAACCGGTCCTAGGATGCTTGTTTCCGGTCCAGGGAAGACATGGCTTGGCAGTTCGGGCTGGACTGTTCCCATGAGGCACAGGGTCAGACTGATTTGCATATGGCCATGTCTGAACTGGGGTGGTGGAGTGAGCTAAAGAATGATGATGGATTAAACCCAGATCAGTTGACTGGGGGTGAGTGTTTGATTGGCTCAAACGTTCCGTCCATCATCCCCTTTTGTATCGCTTTGGTCGCCCTAAGTTGGCGGGGGTATGCCCAGACGTGGGTCCCTTGCTCACTTTGCCACTGGATTCAAGCAAGCCTGGCTGATGACGGCTGAAATGCCAGAAACCGGTCCTAGGATGCTTGTTTCCGGTCCAGGGAAGACATGGCTTGGCAGTTCGGGCTGGACTGTTCCCATGAGGCACAGGGTCAGACTGATTTGCATATGGCCATGTCTGAACTGGGGTGGTGGAGTGAGCTAAAGAATGATGATGGATTAAACCCAGATCAGTTGACTGGGGGTGAGTGTTTGATTGGCTCAAACGTTCCGTCCATCATCCCCTTTGTATCGCTTTGGTCGCCCTAAGTTGGCGGGGGTATGCCCAGACGTGGGTCCCTTGCTCACTTTGCCACTGGATTCAAGCAAGCCTGGCTGATGACGGCTGAAATGCCAGAAACCGGTCCTAGGATGCTTGTTTCCGGTCCAGGGAAGACATGGCTTGGCAGTTCGGGCTGGACTGTTCCCATGAGGCACAGGGTCAGACTGATTTGCATATGGCCATGTCTGAACTGGGGTGGTGGAGTGAGCTAAAGAATGATGATGGATTAAACCCAGATCAGTTGACTGGGGTGAGTGTTTGAATGGCTCAAACGTTCCGTCCATCATCCCCTTTTGTATCGCTTTGGTCTCCCTAAGTTGGCGGGGGTATGCCCAGACGTGGGTCCCTTGCTCACTTTGCCACTGGATTCAAGCAAGCCTGGCTGATGACGGCTGAAATGCCAGAAACCGGTCCTAGGATGCTTGTTTCCGGTCCAGGGAAGACATGGCTTGGCAGTTCGGGCTGGACTGTTCCCATGAGGCACTGGGTCAGACTGATTTGCATATGGCCATGTCTGAACTGGGGTGGTGGAGTGAGCTAAAGAATGATGATGGATTAAACCCAGATCAGTTGACTGGGGGTGAGTGTTTGATTGGCTCAAACGTTCCGTCCATCATCCCCTTTTGTATCGCTTTGGTCGCCCCTAAGTTGGCGGGGGTATGCCCAGACGTGGGTCCCTTGCTCACTTTGCCACTGGATTCAAGCAAGCCTGGCTGATGACGGCTGAAATGCCAGAAACCGGTCCTAGGATGCTTGTTTCCGGTCCAGGGAAGACATGGCTTGGCAGTTCAGGCTGGACTGTTCCCATGAGGCACAGGGTCAGACTGATTTGCATATGGCCATGTCTGAACTGGGGTGGTGGAGTGAGCTAAAGAATGATGATGGATTAAACCCAGATCAGTTGACTGGGGGTGAGTGTTTGATTGGCTCAAACGTTCCATCCATCATCCCCTTTTGTATCGCTTTGGTCGCCCTAAGTTGGCGGGGGTATGCCCAGACGTGGGTCCCTTGCTCACTTTGCCACTGGATTCAAGCAAGCCTGGCTGATGACGGCTGAAATGCCAGAAACCGGTCCTAGGATGCTTGTTTCCGGTCCAGGGAAGACATGGCTTGGCAGTTCGGGCTGGACTGTTCCCATGAGGCACAGGGTCAGACTGATTTGCATATGGCCATGTCTGAACTGGGGTGGTGGAGTGAGCTAAAGAATGATGATGGATTAAACCCAGATCAGTTGACTGGGGGTGAGTGTTTGATTGGCTCAAACGTTCCGTCCATCATCCCCTTTTGTATCGCTTTGGTCGCCCTAAGTTGGCGGGGGTATGCCCAGACGTGGGTCCCTTGCTCACTTTGCCACTGGATTCAAGCAAGCCTGGCTGATGACGGCTGAAATGCCAGAAACCGGTCCTAGGATGCTTGTTTCCGGTCCAGGGAAGACATGGCTTGGCAGTTCGGGCTGGACTGTTCCCATGAGGCACAGGGTCAGACTGATTTGCATATGGCCATGTCTGAACTGGGGTGGTGGAGTGAGCTAAAGAATGATGATGGATTAAACCCAGATCAGTTGACTGGGGGTGAGTGTTTGATTGGCTCAAACGTTCCGTCCATCATCCCCTTTTGTATCGCTTTGGTCGCCCTAAGTTGGCGGGGGTATGCCCAGACGTGGGTCCCTTGCTCACTTTGCCACTGGATTCAAGCAAGCCTGGCTGATGACGGCTGAAATGCCAGAAACCGGTCCTAGGATGCTTGTTTCCGGTCCAGGGAAGACATGGCTTGGCAGTTCGGGCTGGACTGTTCCCATGAGGCACAGGGTCAGACTGATTTGCATATGGCCATGTCTGAACTGGGGTGGTGGAGTGAGCTAAAGAATGATGATGGATTAAACCCAGATCAGTTGACTGGGGGTGAGTGTTTGATTGGCTCAAACGTTCCGTCCATCATCCCCTTTTGTATCGCTTTGGTCGCCCTAAGTTGGCGGGGTATGCCCAGACGTGGGTCCCTTGCTCACTTTGCCACTGGATTCAAGCAAGCCTGGCTGATGACGGCTGAAATGCCAGAAACCGGTCCTAGGTTGCTTGTTTCCGGTCCAGGGAAGACATGGCTTGGCAGTTCGGGCTGGACTGTTCCCATGAGGCACAGGGTCAGACTGATTTGCATATGGCCATGTCTGAACTGGGGTGGTGGAGTGAGCTAAAGAATGATGATGGATTAAACCCAGATCAGTTGACTGGGGGTGAGTGTTTGATTGGCTCAAACGTTCCGTCCATCATCCCCTTTTGTATCGCTTTGGTCGCCCTAAGATGGCGGGGTATGCCCAGTCGTGGGTCCCTTGCTCACTTTGCCACTGGATTCAAGCAAGCCTGGCTGATGACGGCTGAAATGCCAGAAACCGGTCCTAGGATGCTTGTTTCCGGTCCAGGGAAGACATGGCTTGGCAGTTCGGGCTGGACTGTTCCCATGAGGCACAGGGTCAGACTGATTTGCATATGGCCATGTCTGAACTGGGGTGGTGGAGTGAGCTAAAGAATGATGATGGATTAAACCCAGATCAGTTGACTGGGGGTGAGTGTTTGATTGGCTCAAACGTTCCGTCCATCATCCCCTTTTGTATCGTACAAGATGGAGGTGGCATTCTCCTGGAGGACTGATTAAATTAAGAGGTATCAGCAGGAGCAGATGAAAACTGATATTGGTGCCAGAAATAAACAGGCAATGCAGGTTGTCCTTCAATTCAATATTCACAAATAGAGGGACAAAGGGCTTTTATACATGAGGTCCAGCACAGTTGCCCAAATGCAATATGAAAATTAAAGTTGTGCTGTTCCTGAATGATCTAGAATTTAGCAATGTACAAAGGACAGTAGGCTACAGAGTCAAAAAGAGATGGGAATCCATTTCTTTGGAATGTAATGCCCTCACACACCCAGTTGGGTGTCATGCTTCATCATCGGGCTGCTCCTCATCTGGCCGGCGCTGCAATGCCTGACGGGCTCCCGATGAGGGGCACTTTGGCGGAGATCTTTTTCCAAATAGTCGTTTGGTGCCGTGGAGGTGAGAGATTTAGTGAGTGTAGATGAATAAGTGGTGTGTGATGATTCTGTGAGTTAAAACAGGGTTGGGAGTACCAGCAAAAATAACTTTAACTCATCGGGAGCCCGTCAGGCATTGCAGCGCCGGCCAGACGAGGAGCAGCCCGATGATGAAGCATGACAACCAACCGGGTGTGTGAGGGCATTTCATTCCAAAGAAATGGATTCCCATCTCTTTTTTTACTCTGTAGCCTACTGTCCTTTGTACATTGCTAAATTCTAGATCATTCAGGAACAGCACAACTTTAATTTTCATATTGTCCTTCAATTCAACCACATCTTGGTACAATCTTGTTAAACGGAAAGCACTCCATTGCCCAAGTAGCAAGGTCCATGCTATATTTCTAATGAAATAAATAAATAAAAAGACAAAGAGCCAGTACCTCGAAATGGTATATGGAAGGTAGCAAAACACCTGGAAGGCATGCAACTGCAAGTTCTTCAAGAGCATATTATGCCAAAAAGTCACTGAGGTCCTCCAGCGAAGGCATGGATCACATCAGAGGAGACATGAAAAAGGATTTCAATCCGTCACTCCACCCCTTCCAGAAGGTTTTAAGTCATGTCTGTCTCCTCAACAGCTTTGAAAAGCTCCTTACTATCTGAGGTCAATGGATTTGGAGTATACACACACAATAGGAAGAGTCTGGCAGTTACTTATCGGTACCCACCAGCGAGTAGGGATTTGCCATAAAATGGATAAGATTAATGCTCTCAGGCTCTTTCCACTCACAGACGCGCACATGACGGCCATGCTGATAAAAAGAACTCCCAACCTGAGAAGTACATTGAAAGTGACTATGCACTTGGCAGTGGAAGTGCTGTGAGTGTGAGGAAGAGGAAAATCTATATTGTCATAAATCAGGGCCATCACCCTGAAAAACAACTGGCAGCCTAATCTAAAAAGATTCAGTAAAATCTTCAAGAGCTACCATCTCACCTCTATCTTCAGAGCCAGTGAGATCAGTCAGAAGCCTACTCAGGGGGTTGTTCAAGAGGTAGCCTTAGGAAGCCACATATTTCACCACCATACAGGAAGAGGTGGGGACCTGGCACCAAAGAATCCAGTAACCCACAGCATCTAGCGACTCAACACCAGCCACACTCCAGGTAAATTTATCCCAGCCCCCCATATTAAAATAGGGTCCAGCCAAGCTCCCTTGCAACATTAAAGCGTGACCAAGTTCCTTTCTGCACCATGAAAGAGGAACATTGGCTGTGAAGCTCCTCATCTCAGTAAGAAACAGAAAAGAAGAGGGGCTACTGGCAATGGCTATACAGTTATGACCTTGGCTAGAATAATGAGCACTCTCCTGCTATTTCCTGTCTTGAAGTGGGATTCACCTCATGAGTAAATACTGGAATGAGGACCAGGGATGTGGAGGTATTAATGTTATTGCAATAAACTGAATATGCTAGAAGTTTGAAAGAATTAAATAAGGTGTAAAACAAAATACACATTCTGAAATTGAAACAGAGATTCATTCTGTATGTTCTTTTGTATGGTGACAATAAATTTTACTTCTCATATTTGGGAATTTTGAGGACCATGTGTCTTCGATACAAATGACATAATCAGATTGTTTAGGGCATCAAAAAAGTTATTTTCAGGTGAGGGTTCCCAATTTTGTTATACATGCCCCTTTAACTTAAATATTGACCATTTATCCGCTTGATATCATATTTAAAATGTTTAAAAAACCTTACATTATTGCATTGCTGTTTGTTCTCAGTTTAACAGAAGTGTAATCTTAGAGATTCCATCGATTGTTCATCTCTCAAGGGAGAAGGTGGTGAGGGGAAAGGATCAAGCTTTCACATCACAATTTTGATTTTAAAAAAATCATCTTTTTACAGTTCTGACAACAGTCTTATCCTGGTCTTGCCCTTTCCTCTGCAGATTCTTCTCAAATCTGCTTCGCCACCCTGTCAGTCCTGGCTGCCCCTGTGCCATGTCAGACTATTACTAGAGGATGTCAAATCTCAGCATCGAACTTGCACTACTTGCACTCCCTACAAATATGGCCTTTATAATGTGTCTCTTTTGACTTCAATTGTATAGAACTTCAGTTGCTTTTAGAAACACCAGGCCAGTATATCATACATCAGGGCATCAAAAATATATTTAAGAGGCATAGCCATATCCAGTATGGTTCCAGGATAAAATGGTTCTGCTAGTGGTCCACAGCATTGGCTCTTAACCAGTAGTCCGAAGATCCCTGGGGTCTGTGAGGCCCACAGAGGGAGTCCACGACTGTGTTACCAAACTAAATAATAATACAATTAAGATATTAAAATTAGCAAACTTTATACAAATAAAGAGGTAAAAATAAAACTATATTTGATTATGAATTAAACAAAATATTTAAATATTTGAGATATTGTTTGGTGTATACTTTTTTTTGTAGTTTTATGCATAGTTTTAAAGTTTAAATCATAGAAATTGCTTAGAGCGGTGGTCCCCGGATTCCAGTATGATTCAGTGGGGGTCCACAGAAGTCAAAAGGTTAAGAACCACTGATCTACAGTTATTTCAGTGTGGGCAAAAGACTGCTATTTGACTTTTTAGTTGCTTTCTGAACTACATGTACGTTTTTTCTACTTTCAGATTGTAGTCATGAGAGCCTGGTAATGAGAGCTTTTTCTAATGGTTATGTTTCCCCGTGCCTGGTCCTCATGTGTTTCATTTGGATAGTTGCTGCCGACTGACCTGATCTTAGATTTATGGTGTCCCTGGACCTTTCCCTAGTATGCTTTCTGCATGATGCAACTTAGACTTAGTGGATGCCTTTCCATTATGATTTTATGTGGTTTCAATTATTTAGTTGGAAGCTAAGTTGTGTATCTTGGTGGTCCTGAAACTAAGGTCAAGAGTGACTTTTATTTTATGACTAACATGAGAATGCAAGAAAGAAGCTGTAGTTACCCTAGTAAGTGGACTTCATGCCCTGGGAGAGTGTCTAGAGGTCTTTAAAATAGAACATACATTTTCATTTCTTCACTGTATATTCTCCATACCTCTTCCACATTGGAAAAATGGAGTGGTCCTCTTTAGCAAATATGCCTTTTTTGCATAGTCACTACAGATTTTTCATCTTTTTCTGGACCCTTTTTTGCTGGACTTAGAATTCTGCTAAGCTGGAGTACAGCGGCTGTTCTATTCCTTTAAGCATGGTTAACTTGGCATATCTCTGATTTACATGATATACACATGACTACAAATCCAGAGTATAAATTGTGTAAAATGCACCCTGAGGCAGGAAGTTATATGCCAACTAAGTTTTCTCAACTTAGCATTAAAGGGTGGGTGATCATCACATGTAAGGGAGGTTATTTTATACCTGGTTACTAACCACATTTTGAAGTATAAACGTTTGTGTAATGTTCTCCTCCTGAATTACATATTAAACTTCTATGTTATTTTCTCTTCTCTTCCTGAATTATAACAACTTTGGCCATGCAGAAGATTGATCCCGTATCTTACTTTAGTAAAAAGTGTTATGATAAATTTGTTTTTCGTTCTTGTGATTTTTACATGGAAAAATGTATAGTTTTCTCATATTTCATAGATTTTAATTGTATTCCCTTATGCACTGTGTTCAGCTTATGAGTATTAGTTTCCAGTTCATGTTTGGGTCCTTGCCAGGTGAAGAATAGATAATCATGAACCCAAGTAGGATCTTCAATCGCATATTCAAAATGGCAGATGGTGAGTACCTGCTTGACGCTCATGTCAGCTTTCTTCACTTGCTACATTTTGAAACCTGGTCCCCTTCTCTGCCACCTACTGCTAACATTATACCCATCACCTGTGCAACATTCGAAATGTGACGGGATTTCCTTTGCACCTCCTTCTATGTGGTGCCATCTCCCTGCACTAATCAAACAGAGTTTATGTTGTACTTAAAATCCTAGGCGCATTCTGTGTGTTTTTTTTTTTTTTTTTTTTGTCCTCCTCTGCCTAGGTCCACAAAAGGTATAAGAAACAACACTCCGGGGTCTCCCTGAGAATAGCACCGTCCGGAGCCCTTTTGTAATTAGACCTAAGATGGGTCACTCTATACCTTGCTTCTTATACTCCGACCATAGGCAGCCTTACAATTGCCCAGACCCTCTCTAAGGCGCCACCGGGGTAATCAAGCAAAGTGGTATAAAGGCCTAATCATAGGACTATAATTATATATTTACATTTACAGAAGGGGTATCCAATTCTCAAGAGGGAGCCAAAACTCATTACACTTAAGCTTTGAAGCTCTATCCATCTTGACCATATATTTTATAGAAGCCAACCATTCTGCTTTATTCGGGGGCATAGCTTTAATCCAGTACTTGCAAATTTCTCTGCGGGCTAGCAATATTAAGTAAAAAATTATTTTTTTTGTATTTTGTGATAGAGTTTCATAATTAACCGGAAGCCCAAAAAGACAAGGGATAAGCTTACCTGGAGTGGTTCTCCAGGTATTAAAGATACCGTGTTTTTTGTTTACGAGGAGGGAAAACATGGCGGCCGTTTGAAACGCGGTCGCGGAGGCTCCCGTCGGGGAGAGAGCTGAGCGAGTGATCTGTGATGACCCAGTGGATTTTTTAGGGGATTTTTTAGGGGTAGCGACGTGTAGGATGTGAATTGGGAGCGTTTTTTTATGAGGATATCACTGTTCTGGCTCCCTCAACGCTGGTTTGAGCGCTGTTTCAAGATTGTATGTGCGAAGGAGAGGAGGTTTGGGCGGAGACTGAAGGCTTACCTGGAGCTCTCCGGTGGGTTGCGGTGGCTGCTGTCCGTTGTTGTGGTTTTGTTGCTTGTGCGGGGCCCCTCGGGGGGCAAGCGATCCCGTGGAGGTCTTGGGACTGCCCGACCGGGTCTCCTGCTGGGCTCGTGCAGCTCGAGAGCTCGGTAGGGGCCGGAGGGCTGTGGCTCGGCGTTCCACTCAGAGCGGCTTGGCTGGGTTCGGCAGAGGCAGCACAAGCACGGGGGCCGCGGGTGTTCCTCGCTCCAGTATTTTAGACAGTCGGCCGGCGCTGGAGGAACAGAGGTCGCTGGTAACGGAGGCGCCGGTGGAGCCTCCCAAAGTTGGGGCGACTGCTAGATACACGGCACAGGAGGTAGGGCAGACATTTTTGGGGGTAAATACGACAAAAAATGAGAGAACTGGAAGAACTGTAAAGGGGAGAAATGTCTTGGAAGAGAAGTTGTGTAACCGCAATATTGTTAGGAAAGAGGCTTTTCTCCCTGAAAAGCAGGGAAGCACCTCTTTGAGTATACAAGCTAGTGGTAACTCAAGGGTGGCAGAGCTAGGGGAGCTAGGGGAGAAAGTCGTGTTGCCTGGGGGTTACAATTTAAGAAGTTCGGAGGCTAGGAAAAATGTAAAGAGTACTCTGAATAGAACCCAGAAGAATATTTGCAGGTTAGAGCCTACCCTTTCTCTTAAAGCGGATGAAGGAGAGTGGGTGACCCCGAAAAAGAGACGGCTAAGAGGGAAAAAAAGAGACTTACAGGTATCTAACTTAAAAATTACCCCCTCATTAAGAACATTCTTTAAAGTGGTACCTAAGACTTTGGAATTAAAAAATCCTACTTTGGTTTCGGTAATTTCAAGGGAGAAGGGGGATGGAAACCGAGACATTTTAAGCCCTAATAAATATCAGGTATTGGCAGAATCTTTTGAGGTAAAAAAACTGCCCCTCCTAGTACCCCCGGAAAAACAAAAAGCAGTGCAGGAAGAGGCAGCAGTGTTTTCACCTGCTGGAAATATGGATTTGGATGTCTCCCACCCAGAAAGAATAAATAGTACAACCCCCCCGGAATTTCAGAAATGTGTATGGGGGGAGCATCCTACGAAAGACGTATGCCATATCCAGATGCAAGATAAACCACAAGAACAGTCACAATCCCAGTCAGTTTCGGATCTTATACAGTTACTAACAATTGAGGTTAGGAATAGATTCGAAACTTCCGAAGCTAATCAAAAAGAGATCAGAGTTTCCTGTGATAGTCTGGAGAAAAAACTGGATGACATCGCAGCTAGGACATCGCAGTTGGAAAGCTCAGTAAAAGATTTAACACAACAGTCTGAGGCCAATTCAAAGGAGATCATGGTTTTAAAAGGGAATGAGGCCATATTGAAGGAAAAGTTGGAATCAATAGAGAATAATCAGAGAAGAAATAATCTCCGCATACTAAAAATCGCGGAAGGGTCAGAGGGAGAGGACATCAAGACCTTTGTGGCACGGCTGATTAAACTGGCAGTGCATATGGAATGTTCTGAAGAAGATCTGGTTAAAGACATGCAAAGGGTTCACAGAGACCCCTTCAGGTTAAATCCAAAGAAACCAAAACCCAGGAGAATCCTGGTTAATTTTCTCACGTATAAAATAAAGGAAGAAATATTATCAAGAGCCTTAAAACAGAAAAATGTATCAGTAGATGGAATTAACTTTGATATTAGATCGGATGTCTCCCAAATTACAGCTAATAAGCAATGGGAGTTTGGTAACCTGATTGAACCTTTCAGAAAATGGGGTGCGACGGCTCAGTTAAGATTCCCTGCTAGTTTGAGGGTGATGCACAACAATAAAATGCAGACCTTTCGGAGAGTAGACGAAGCCGAAGAATTCCTTAGATCTTTAGCCGACACTAGTGTGTAGTAGGATGATGAGGATGGGTTTTCTCAGTTTTTTGGTCCTTTTTTGATTGTAGTCTTTATCCCCCTACCTATACGCTGATATTCTTTTTTTTTTTTTGTCCTACTTTGTTGTATTTTGCACTTAGTCCTGATAAAGAAAAACACTTCTTTCACTGGGTTTTGTACATTTTTAGCAACAGTTCTTTAACCTCGGGAAGTCCCCTTAAGGCTTAGGCTTGGCTTAGGCTATGAAGAAGAAAGAGGAGGGTTTTCCAAGGGAGGGGAAGGGGAGGGCACAGGTGAAGGTACGGGTGGGGGAGCAAAGGGAAAAAATACAAAAAAATATTTGTCCTCTTCTAATGTTTAGGAACTCCGGTTGCAAGGGATGGGTGAAAGCTATGGCTCAAAAATGGGTACTAGGAGGAAGGCCCAGATACAGTTATTATCTTGGAATGTTAATGGCCTTAGGGTGAGGCAAAGAAGGGAAAAAATCTTGCAATATATAAGGGATGCCCCTGCCCAAATTATATTTCTCCAAGAGACTCATTTAACAAGTAAAGAAACAATGGAGATTTTTAAGTCTAGGAGATGGCTTCAGAGAGTAATATGCACGGATCATCAACTCACTATAAGAGGAGTGGCGATTCTTGTAAAATCCAATCCTCAGATAATTATTGAAGATAGTAGAGTTGATAAGTTGGGTAGATGGGTAATAGCTAAAATGAGTTGTTATAACCAGAGCTATACGTTGGTAGGTTATTACGGTCCGAATTTAGACAATCCCATGTCATTTAGTAATTTACTCCTGGAACTGCTGGACTTCCCCGACCCTATTATAATGGCGGGTGATTTTAATGTGGTGCTAGACGATAGGCTAGATTGCTCCACTAGAGCGACTACCCATAATAAATCACGCTCTCTAATTATAAATTCAATAAAGAATCTGGGTTGGTGTGACATTTGGCGGGAAAGGCAGGGGTCTCTAAAAAGCTTCACGTTTAACAATAAAAAATATGGCCACCAATCGAGAATAGATTTTTTTTTGATCGACCAAGCCATAAAGGGCCAGGTTAGGGATGCTAGTCATGTTGCTTCCCATTTGTCGGATCACTCGGCCACCTCTCTACTTCTGGCTCCTCAAAATACGCTGCGCCAAAGGAGATGGACCTTTGATCGTACAATATTGGCTGACGAGGCGATGATGGAAGAACTGGGGGTGGAATCTCAATGGTTCTTTGAACAGAACTTAGATAGTGCCCCAATAGGTATAGTATGGGATGCTTACAAGGCCTTTTTAAGAGGGAGGGTAACATCTATCCAGTTCTATAAAAATAAGCAACGGAGGGGAGAAATAGCTACCATTGAAGATCAGATCAAGCAGTTAGAACAAAAGATACAGGACAAAGAAATAGTACAGGAGTCCAGGGCTGCTGCTATTGAGGCCCTTAAAGTGGAGTTAGCAGGCATTTTGGAAGGTAGAGTGCAGGAGAGATGGCTAGTGAGCAGACTGGCCCATTTTAATTACGGAGAAGGTTGTGGCAAGTTACTTGCCTGGAAGATAAAAAACGATCAAGCAAAAAACTTCATAAAAGAACTAAAGCTGGAGGGGTCAGAGGACCTAGTTAGGTCAAGGGAAGATATAGAAGAGGCTCTGATCAATCATTTTGGGGAAGTATACTCCGAAAATCTAGTTACGCAGGGAGAGGAAGTGATAAAGTAGTTGGGCCAAAAAGTTCCCCACAAGCTGTCTGAACCCCAAAGGGAAGAAATGAATAGGTCAATTCTTGATTCTGAAATTAGAAATGTTATTAAAGCCGGGAAAGTAAATAAGGCAGCAGGACCAGATGGTATCCCGGTGGAGGTATATAAAAAACTGGAGACATTTTTGGTCCCGGTAATGGTTAGATTGTTTACTGAGATTTTTGAAGGGGGTAAGGAGCTCCCTCAATCTTGGAATGATGCCATTGTCACTCCTCAAGATAAACCACCTAACTGCTGCGACTCTTACAGGCCTATCTCGTTGCTTAATTCAGACTATAAGATCTTTACGAAGCTATTAGCAGATAGGCTGAGTAGAGTACTGGATGTGTTGCTACATGAGGATCAGAAGGGCTTTGTGCGGGGTAGGGGCATTAAAGAACTAACCTACAACTTAATTGGTGCTGCTGACATAGCAACCACTCACAAAATACCATTGGCAGTTATTACTGTAGATGCAACCAAGGCTTTTGACCGGGTCAATTGGTCTTATCTGCAGGAAATTCTACAGCTTTCTAATTTGGGGGAAAACTTTTGTAGGGCAATAGCTCTTTTATATAAGAATCCTACTGCCAGGGTTTTGGTGAATGGGAACATTTCTAATAGTTTTAACATCTATAGGGGGACCAGGCAGGGGTGCCCGTTGTCTCCCCTACTTTTCAATTTGTACATTGAGCCACTAGCTGAAAAGATAAGGTGTCACGAGAGTATACATCCTTTTAGATTTCGGGAATGGGAGAAAAAGTAGGACTCTATGCAGATGATTTAGTAGTGTATACCTCAGATCTTAACACAGCACTACCAATAGTATACGACCTGGCAGCACGGTTTGGGCAGCTCTCTGGTTACGAGATTAATGAAAACAAAACAGTCGTAATGAAGTGGAATATTAACTCACAATTGAGCTGTGTAAAGGAAGAAATGAGGTACATAGGAATCCAAATCGTGCAGAAAATAGAACAAATTCCCGAAATCAATTTCCAAAAGGTCAATAAGGCAGTAGGGAAACTCTTACTTAGCTGGTCCCACCTTCCTTTAACAATTTACGGCAGAATTAACCTTGTAAAAATGGTAATCCTTCCTAAGTTTTCTTTTTTGTTTCAAAATATTCCAATGGCCTTTAAGGAAGTCTGGCTTAAAAATCTCAATCCAGGGTAACGAGCTTTATCTGGGCGTCGAAAGGTACGAGAATTGCCTGGAAAAAGCTTAGAAGGCAATATGATAAAGGGGGCTACGACTCCCGGATCTGTCTTATTATGCTTGGCTGTTTTTATTAAGAGGAGGAAAATGTCTATTAAGTAAGCCAGATAGCTCAGATACTGGGAGAATGTTCAAAGCCATGTTATCTGATTTACAAGGGGGCGAGCAGGAGTTTATACACAAATATGGAGACCCACGCTATTTTAAAAAAGTGAGGCTTAAGACTTTGCAAAGTTTTGCAATAACTTGGTATAAAATCAGGAGAGTCTCTAATATAAGCTACTACAGTGGACTGGCCCCTGTGTGGGATTCCCCGGGCTCTCCGGATTGGTCAAAAGATTGCCTGGCTCGTCCTTTGAAAGAAGCGGGGATAAAAACTTGGGGTCAACTGGTGGTTGATGGAGTACTGATTTCCTGGGAGGAGGCCCAGGAGATAGCAGATGGGCAATTGTCGAAATTTAAATATCTTCAAATTAAAAGTTGGAGCCTTACGGATGGGCTAGGTGCAGGACAATCTAACGTACTAGAATCTTTAATAAAATCTGAAGGATCCCGTGGAAAAGAGGTGGCAAGATGGTACTGGAGCCTAGTGGAGAGTTCGGATGGAGATTTTAACCTGCCAACAACACTGTGGGATGAGAGCTTGCCGGGAGAGCAGTCTACAGACTTATGGCAAGTATCTTGTAACATGCTATACTCCACAGTCCGTGCCGCAAATTTAAGGTGGAACCACCTCTTTTGTCTCCACAGGGTCTATTGGACGCCATATAAGCTGGCAAAATTTGCGAAAGGTGTCACACCGAGGTGTCCCAAGTGTGGGGAAGAAAAAAGCAATGATGAGCATATGTTCTTGGATTGCCTGGTACTCCGAGATTTTTGGCGGGATGTGAGTAATTCTGTGTGTTTGTTATTGTGTTATTTGTTGTTACTAAGGCTGCATTAGCTGATAGCATTTTCTTTGCTATGTTGCACCTTCCTTCCATCTATTTTATGAAATGGGGCATGCACTCTTGTACTTGCATCTGCGACACTTTTGCCGAAATTTAGGGGCAGATTTACAAGCCCCTTGCGCCGCCGGTGCATCATGTTGCGTGACGCACCAGTGGCGCAGCCTGCTAAGTGATATTTACAAGAACAGGTAAAGTCACCCTGCGTGACTTAACCTGTGCTTGTAAATATCGCCCCTGTTCACGCAACACTTTGCGTGTTAGGGGCATGACATGGGTGTTGATGTGGGTGTTCCCACGCAACACCCATGTCCACTGATGCATTTCCAGATTTACGAGAAATCGTAAATCTGGAAATGCGTCAGAATGCTACGCCACCCTAGGGGTGGCGTAGCGAGGTGCAACGAGGAGAAATGTTTTCATTTCTCCTCGTTTTTTTCCTCTTTCAATGCGTGCTGCATTCTACAGCACACATTGGAAGAGGAAATCACCTCAATTGATTGTTTTTGTGCAGGGAGGTGCCCCTTCCTGCACAAAAACAATCTCCCAACGACGCAGGCATCCTTGCACCATGGTGCAAGGGTGCCTGCGCCGGCACATGGCAGCAGTTTGTGCGCCAGCGCAGGGGGAAGCACAGAGATGCGACATATTGTTGTAAATATGTCACATCCCTGTGCTTCGAAACTAACGCAGCGCGGTGCAGCAAAAGGGCGTGCGGCACCGCGCTGCGTTAGTTTCTTGTAGATCTGCCCCTTAGTATCAATAAGAGCAAGCGGGCTTAGAAGTAGAAGGACTGTGATCGTGTCCCTGTTCTGAGAACAGCCCTGCATCGCTGAAAACGTGTTCTTTTTTTTTATATATATAAATTGTGGTTTGAAGCTATTTTGCGCCTGTATCTTATGTGAAAAGGTATAGGTTTTTGACTCGGGCTGTGGATTGAAATTGATGTCCATGCTGTCTCTGATGCAATCAAGTGGATGGATTTACACCAGTCCTGGAGTGCAGGCTCTCTCTTTACCTAGAGAAGTTTTCTGTGCGTTTGGTTCATAATGAACACGCCGAAGACGCCGACACCGAAGAGACTCCTGATGCGTGGTGAGGGGAGTGGTGGCGCCCAACGGAGGACGCCACGAGCCCCTCAACTCAGAAGAGTTGCGGCAGACGCGGTACGTCAGCTGGGGAAGGGTTAAGGGGAGTGGCTCGGGTTTACTACGGGCCGCGCTACACCGTCCTGGGGTGAGTGCGAAGGGAACCTGTAACTGCCTTATCTCTCTGTTTACATTCACAGATACCGAGGCACACAATAAATAGTTATCTCCCTAGAGAGTTTTCTCTCTAGAGTGCACACCCTCCTAGTGGCTGGAGGGCTAATACCTTGAGAGCACCACAGCGCACTATTTGTTAACCCTACTATCATCCGGAGAACAATTTGAATAGATGTGCATTCGCAGAGGGCATAGCCACCTGTCGTTGTTTGCTGTGTGTCAATATCTCTCTGTTTGTTGGTCTTTTCCTTTCGTTCCTCATTTAATCATCCCGGACCTACCCTTAGAGAAAACAGGCACTTAAAAATATTTAACTGCCGCATCGTTCTGATACGACAAAAGAAGGTTCCCCAAATAAACCCCTTTTTTCCCAATAATAAGTAGAAGTTATACGTCATTCTTTTTTGTTTGGGAAATTACACCTTGGCCTCATTAGAGGGAGAGATCGACCAGTAGGGAACTAGCTGAATGATATCAGAGCCCGTGATCCATCAGCCTTAAGGAAAGGTAAAGCCAACCTGAAGGTCTAACTAACAGCCTAAGAGTAGTATGACTACCCAAACCAGGGGATACTGGTAGGCGGAGTATTTTTTTTCTTTTCCTCCCACTCTTTTGTACTTATTATTTTTTGTTCTCCTTTGTGCACTGTATCAATACAAGATAGCATAGTAAGACCCCCCCTGCACTAGGTGTGGTGACGGTTCCCCTTCCTTCTTCTATCCCTCCACTATTCTTTTTCAATCCAAATAACAGACTAACATGTCCACCGCTCAAATTAATTTCATATTTCCCTATAGTAACTCCCCTCCACCCTCTCTTTACTCATCCCAAACCCCCTCCTATGGATATAAACTCCATTAAAAAAAAACCTACACCCTTCCCTCTTTTATTCCTGCACTATTCCTTTTCAATCCAAATAACAGATTAACATGTCCACCACTCAAATTAATTGCATATTCCCCTATACTAATTCCCACTTATCCTGTTTGGGTTCCGGAGTAGCAGCTACTCACCGAAAAGCGCTTCAACACCGCATCAGGGGTAGCAAGCACTATATAAATGCAAAACTTTTCTCTCTTCTATCCCTCCACTATCCTTCTCAATCCAAATAACTGACTAACATATCCACCGCTCAAATTACTTTCATATTTCACTATACTAATTCACCACTAATTCTTATGGGTTCCAGAGTAGCGTGCTACTTGCCAAAAAAGCGATACTAAAGGGGATGATGGACGGAGCGCTTGAGCAAATCAACCACTCACCCCCAGTCAACTGATCTGGGTTTAATCCATCATCATTCTTTAGCTCACTCCACCACCCCAGTTCAGACATGGCCATATGCAAATCAGTCTGTCCCTGTGCCTCATGGGAACAGTCCAGCCCGAACTGCCAAGCCATGTCTTCCCTGGACCGGAAACAAGCATCCTGGGACCGGTTTCTGGCTATTCAGCCGTCATCAGCCAGGCTAGCTTGAATCCAGTGGCAAAGTGAGCAAGGGACCCACGTCTGGGCATACCCTGCCAACTTAGGGCGAACAAAGCGATACCAAAGGGGATGATGGACGGAGCGCTTGAGCAAATCAACCACTCACCCCCAGTCAACTGATCTGGGTTTAATCCATCATCATTCTTTAGCTCACTCCACCACCCCAGTTCAGACATGGCCATATGCAAATCAGTCTGTCCCTGTGCCTCATGGGAACAGTCCAGCCCGAACTGCCAAGCCATGTCTTCCCTGGACCGGAAACAAGCATCCTGGGACCGGTTTCTGGCTATTCAGCCGTCATCAGCCAGGCTAGCTTGAATCCAGTGGCAAAGTGAGCAAGGGACCCACGTCTGGGCATACCCTGCCAACTTAGGGCGAACAAAGCGATACCAAAGGGGATGATGGACGGAGCGCTTGAGCAAATCAACCACTCACCCCCAGTCAACTGATCTGGGTTTAATCCATCATCATTCTTTAGCTCACTCCACCACCCCAGTTCAGACATGGCCATATGCAAATCAGTCTGATTTAGGCCCAGATATCTGTACTGGGGTGAATGTATGACATTGTTCTGCATTCTGTCCATCAACTGTTGTTTTTGCATTTGTCACCCCGAGTGGGACGGGTATGCCCAGACGTGGGTCCCGTGCTCTCCATGCCACTGGAATCAAGCTATCCTGGCTGAAGAGGGTGAAACCCCGAAACCGGTCCTAGGATGCTTGTTTCCAGTCCAGGGAGGACCTGGCTTGGCAGTTCGGGCTGGACTGTTCCCATGAGGCACAGGGTCAAGACTGATTTGCATATGGCTGGGTCCAAACTGGAATGGCATGGTGAGCAAAAAAACGATGGATTTAGGCCCAGATCTCTGTACTGGGGTGAATGTATGACATTGTTCTGCATTCTGTCCATCAACTGTTGTTTTTGCATTTGTCACCCCGAGTGGGACGGGTATGCCCAGACGTGGGTCCCGTGCTCTCCATGCCACTGGAATCAAGCTATCCTGGCTGAAGAGGGTGAAACCCCGAAACCGGTCCTAGGATGCTTGTTTCCAGTCCAGGAGGACCTGGCTTGGCAGTTCGGGCTGGACTGTTCCCATGAGGCACAGGGTCAAGACTGATTTGCATATGGCTGGGTCCAAACTGGAATGGCATGGTGAGCAAAAAAACGATGGATTTAGGCCCAGATCTCTGTACTGGGGTGAATGTATGACATTGTTCTGCATTCTGTCCATCAACTGTTGTTTTTGCACTTGCCAAAAAAGCGCATCAACACCTCATCATGGGTAGCAAGCGCTATAGAAATGCAAACCTTTTCCCTCTTCTATTCCTCCACTATCCTTCTCAATCCAAATAACTGACTAACAATATCCACCACTCAAATTACTTTCATATTTCACTTTACTAATTCACCACTAATCATTTGTGGGTTCCAGAGTAGTGTGCTACTCACTGAGAAAGCGCTTTGAAGCCTTGTCAGGGGTAGTAAGCAACATATAAATGCAATTACATTACAATATTTGGTCCGCGACTTTTGCTATTCACAGGCCATGTTGGGGAAAAATGAAGTGAAGCAAATAAGAGAAACCCTAGTAGCTGAATCGTGTAAGGGCGGTCCAAAGACATTTTTGTACAAACAGGCTGCGTGTGCAGTTTGGCAAACCTATTCTTACATATATGAGTAAAAGTGGTATAACTGTGTCTGGTGACTTATGATGGTCAAAAATGGCATTTGGTTGCTTATAAATCAGAAGAAACAACCAATGAGGGCTCACATTCAAGTATTTGCTTAACTGTACTGCTCAATGACATTTATAGTCCCATAGCATACATGCTGTGCCCAGTTAGAACACTGAATGCACCACATGAAATATTTGTTTAAACCGGAAAGCATTCAGAGTGATAGGAAATATTGCCATATACTGTAAAGATGTTTCAGAATTGTTTTTAAAATGTTGTCATCTATTTATGCACAGGTACAATGGATAACCTCTGCATAATGAATGCGGGATGCTGTCTTTCTCATTTGCTAACATACTACAGATTTAGGGATTGAAGTACAAAATTTCCATTCGCAAAAAGTGGTCGCAAATCACGCAGTGACTTTTAGTGAATGGGAAGGAATTTAGTGAACCGTCCTTTACACTAATAGGTTGGTTCACAAAATTCCAATTCATAGTGGGCCGCAATTTGACCTACCTCATCAATATTTGCGAGGTAGGCCGTAAATTGCAACTCACTAAGATTGAATGCCACCAATGGCATGAATATCTGCTGCTTTCAGCAGACCACCATGGCTGTGATCGTACTTAAATAAAGTAAATGTTTCTTTTAAATGCAGCAGTTAAAAGAAACGAGACCTCATTTAGAAATAAAAATTAATTATTTTTTTAAGTTTGTTTGAGAGTTGGCAGTGGTCCCCTGGAACACTAACTACTTCACAGCAAACTTTTTTTTATACATTCATAAAGGAGAAGGTGTTCCTACGTGACCCCTTCTCTTTTGCGACTGTGTTACCACCGCAACTCGGAAGCTGGTAAATTTAAAAAAAAATTGCAACTGGATCACGGTTGCAAAACATTGATACATCCCTTAAAGAAATCACTATTTGGAAGGGATGCCCTAAACACACCCCTTCCAAATAGAAATTTGTTATGGGTTGCTAAACCTATTTTGTGATTTGGTAACCTGTTACTGAACCGCAAAATGGGTTTAGCACATAAAAAGTAGCTATTCTGCTGTCACAAACCTGTAATTTTGAGAATCTCAGACTTTGCAACGACAAAATTGCTTTGTACATCGGGTACATAGTCTTGATAATACTGCCAGTCAGTATTATCTTCCTTTTGATAATACCTACCCTCACTCTAAACGTCATTATGAACTCTCTTCGTAATAATGCCTAGGTCACTCAGAGCTCTGCTCTTGCTAATACAGAAACTTACTGGGAGTTCTTCCAAAACCCAGACTCAGCTTATGATAATAAACAAAACTCTCACATATTCACTCGGACCACTTAATACTGATTTTGACGGACACAGGAGTTCCACTCAGATCAATATTACAAATAATGCAATCATTTTGCTCATGTTGTACTGCAGGTGAAGTTATAGCACATATTACCTGGCATGAATTTGCTAGCTCAGATCTGGTTGAATTAGTCCCCAGAAAATGGGCTTAAATTTTGGTCAAGACATAGAAATCAGTGAGGAAATACTGCTGATGTTAGTCTCTATTCCTTAGTGAGTCTATTCAGTATTACTCTTAATCCTATGGAAATTTTACATTCCATAATTATCAATACCAATGATATTAGTAATTCCAGGTGGGATAACAGAATTACCGTAATGCAGCCTACAGAGTTCAGCTCATGATACTGTCCAGCTTTATTGATTCAGATGTTTGTTCTGTAAAATAACCGGATTTATTTAAAGCACTGCTCTGATTGTACCCAGAGCCACACTAAGATCTGGTAGTGATAATACACAAAAACAATTCAGAGTTTGTTGTTGGTATCACTCAGGTTTATGTCAACCAAATCTTGCTGAAGACCAGAGTCAGTCAAAGTGTTGCTCTTCTTCATAACTTTCTTACTCAAAGCTCTGCTCTTGGTTACACCCAGAGTCATTCAAAGTTTTCCTTTCCATAACAAATACTGACGCCAAACCTTAGTGTTAGCAGAATGTATAGTTCCACGGGGATCTTCTTTAGATAATATAGAGTCACTCAGACATTTTGTCTTGATAATGCACAAAGTCACCAACACCAGGGCCTGAGGCTATGGCCAGCGTTGGCCTGTTGAGAGAAATAGGCAAGTGCCACATGAGCATACATTTTCTGCTCCATTGCATAGAACATAATCTTAAATGTGGACAAAACCACTGCCAGTCTGAGCCCTCAGAGTAAATTCTCCTAACCAAGCAAATTTCTCCCAAGCTGCCCCCCAGCAAGGGTAGGTCTCTGAGAATGCAAGCATGAACCTATGGATAATTGGCAGACTCAAGAGAAGCCATAGATCTCAGCGTGTGGAGGTTTCTTGTTATTATGCTATGATTTACTCCAAACCACAAACCTGAAGCACAAAGGCCTCAGGACTACTCCATTTATAGTTACAATTTTGTTGACTTTACTGACCTGTGCTTCTGTTTTTCTTAACGCTATAACTGTAGGTCAATTTTTCAGCCGAAGGATTATGGTAGCTGTATTTTATTTCGCTCTTCGCATGGGCGATCTCTTCACCATATCGCCCTGAAATATTTTGGTGTTTTTCGGTAAATTCTAATTTACACCTGATTGAACCTGTCATAATGATGTAGTAAGTTTGAGAAGTGCACTAAAATTTCCACTTTTCAAGGGGGTACATGATAGTATTTGGGAAGGAAAGAAGTTTCATGAAAAATCTTAAATGTTTTAACCCAAAAACCTAAAGTGAGAAATTTACAGATTTTTTAAAAATATATCTTTTTACCCTCTTTCTGTAATGGAAAAACGATTCCCACGAAAAAGCTCAGTGACTTAACTGCAGCTACCCTTTAATACCTTTGAGCACGCAAAAGGAAACAGTTTATAGCGCTACATTGTTGGTTCTTTTCCCGCTGATATGTCCCCGGGTCACATGGGGCTGTCGCAGCACCTGCCATACCCCTCCTTCCAAGGCTATTGTAGCTCTGCTGTGTATTGCAGCAGATCGGGATCCGTGCATGATAAAAACACGTGTTGGGACTTCAACAAGCACTGAAAGTACATAAAGCGAGCTAAGCGTCAGACTTCACATAGGAATCCAGGAGCTTTTGATTGTCCAGATAAATAATGATACCCTGGGGTGCATTATTTATCGAGTGCAATAAATAGCAGATATTACGAGTTTCTGGGGAATAACATACAGATCTGGGTACTGTAAGCAGCAAAATCTGCACAGGACTGTAAATGCCATACACTTTTTTCTTGTTAAATTCAGGCAGGTTTGACCTATGGGTGAGATATTTAATTCACTTGGTACTTACCGGAAGCGGGAAATACCACCCACCTTGTAATTCCAAAACCTGCAAAAGCGGATTTACGCGGAGGTCGGTAAACCCTGACCCACTCGTAATCAGAGCCATAGTGTTTACTCCTGTAGCGAGCTTTCCGGACTGGCCGACTTATAATATAAGGGCAAAAGTATCTCCTGCAAGCAAATTTAATTTTACTTGGTTACCTTACAGTAGGTGCCTGTGTAAGATTATTTTAAAACAGACAAACCACTAATCGGTCTTGAGGCAAAATCCTTCCATGTTAAAACCATAAGCAAACCCTCGTCAGACATCACAGTACTGACAGAGAGAGTAATGCGAAAGCTAAACAGAAATCAATGGGAGCAATGCAGCACAAATGTAGCTTGCAGAGCATAGCCAATTAATCAGTAATTAATCTAGATGGAGGGCAAAGACATTGCAGCGATTTGTCTCCTGGAAAGCAAGAGCGATTCTTAACGAAAACGTGCAAGGAAAAAAGTGAAAGTTGCCGTTAGGAGCTGAAACAGAAGGTGCCATGAAGAATGACAACATGAAAACTGACCAGGGGCATAGCTTTCATTGGTGCAACAGGTGCAGTGGCACCAGGGCCCACAGGCTGGAGGGCCCCACCCAACCCTGATCATTGCTGTGTTTCACAGTTCAAACAGCATCTTTTGCTTGTGGTTGGAGTCCCTGGAGCGATCGTTCGGTTATGGTGACACGTTCAGCGACTTTTCTGTGGTCACTTGGGAGGAGACACACCTTGATAGCCACAGAATCACTTTTGTTCTTTCAGCAGATGCGCACGGTTTTTATTGCCTTTAGTATTGAGTCCAGCTTGTTTGATGTGTCATATAGATAGTTGTAAGGAAATGCCTCTTTTTGAATGTTAAACTCCAAAGTTTTGAACTGATGCTGCTAATTTTTCGACTCTAGGTTGAGGTTAGAGAGGATGAACAGTCGAGGTTCCGGTCTCTTGTGGCCAAGCGGTCCATGAGACCATCATCTGATGACCGCCTGATGATCGTCTCGTGGACCGGCCATAAAAGAACAAAACGTTGATGGTTCATCTTCTCTAACCTCAATTACAGTATTATTTTGTTTATCAATCCTCGTGAGTTTTGGAGTAAAGAAGAAGAAACTGAACTGGACTCAGGATTTATAAACATATGTGCTTAGGTGGATTTATCGCTTCCCAGTGATTTTCTCTTGAGAATGATTCTGTAATTATTCGTTTGATCATATGGGGTGCGACAGTGTTGCATTAATATTTTTCGAAATTGTATTGTTGTCCCTTAATAATATATGTTTTTGTATGATCTATATAAAACTGCAAGAACTAAATAAGAACAGTTAGACCAGTAAGCCTAAAGTGTCATTTTTTGGTTATGATTTGATTACGTTTTCTGTATATTAATTATACTGTTAGATTGAGAGACCGACTAATTGAAAAGTATACTTAAATAATTCCTCTAGAAACAACTATATTAAAAAGTGGTGCATGTATTTTTATATGTCCTAGCAGTAAAACCACCAAATTCTAATTTTTCCTGTGGAAAGGCTAGTAGCCTGAATTGCGAGTGCTGGGTTACATGCTGACAACTCAGCTGTGCTAACGTATGAATGTGACTACTAAAGTTGGTACTTCAAGGTATCAAAAGAATCATTACATTAAACCTGACTTGATGCCCAAGTTGAATTTAATGTAACTTTTGAGTGAAAGGCAACTTTTGAAAGTTGCCACTCTGTTGCCCATGTTTTCCAGTGGCCATTTGCAGATGCTGGCTACAAGATAGCTTTCAGCCCTCGTGGGAGGAAGTTTGAATGGTTTCCAGGAAAGGACACAATACAGGCCTGCTGTTGGAAGAGGTGTTTTCTCTCCCATGCAGGAAGCCACACTGGATGCGAGCTCAAAAGGTGAGCTTCAAAGGGGAAGCTGTCTTCGAAGGGTAAATGGTGGACACACTCGAGAGGAACTGCGTTATTGTTCTGGTAGACAGGTTGGCATCGGGGACAGAGAGGGGGAAACAGTTGCCAAACCAGCTTTCACCCTATAGGGTGGGCTATCAAATTCCACACACTCAGAGAAGGGCTCTGCTATCTTGGGAGTGGGCAGAATATTACACTCTAGGATATCTAGATGCCACATACTGCAGGAAGTCATCATCAGGTGGGAGGGGACCTGGTTGTCCATTGGCTAGTAGCCGCAGCATTCCCCGAGGACAAGCTGTGGGTATAAAAGTTGAACCCAAGGCACCCAGACCCCAGACTGCTCCTGCACTGGAAAGAGGACCAAAGAAGGACTGCCCTGCCGTTTGCTGGCCCTGGCAAAGAGAGGCTGCGTCCATAACTGGACTGCACCTGCTGCTTCTAGGCTAGCAAAGAGGTGACTGTGTCTGTGGTGCCCTGCTCGAGGAAAAATTGTCATAAGCCCCAGATAGAACAGGTGAATTCCAAGAGTCAGTTGGCTGACTTTTTAGTACAACTTCAGGGCCACAAAAGCTGAAGAAGCCGCCTTGGCAGAGTGTGTAGCCACAACTGCATGTTTGCCACTAACTGCCAAAACGCAGCCCGGGAGACCGAACCCTGACACTCAAAAGTTGCACCCAGGTCTTTTTGACCCAGGAGAGTCATCAAAGTGCATTTTGGTTGCCCAAGACAAATACTATCCCCAGCTAAATGGTACCGCTGGTGTTGCTGTGACTGGAGGCCATTAGACCAGTGGCAACTGATTTTTTTTGGTGGACTTCACCTGGATTTCGAGCGACATCTACCTCTGTGGCCAAAGTAGCCCTACTGTGTTCGTGACCCGAGGGGTGGCTCCAAGAAGACCATAGTCGACTCGAATAGCATCCTCAGCATCTTATGTCGGAATAGTACATTAATCAATAAAAATGCAGGCATGAACAATGTCAAAAAATATTAAAATTATATCAAAAAATAAATAAGGATTGCACTATGAATTTGCCTATTGTTGGTCAACATTCAGAGAGTGTGCCCAAAATTACTCAACTGGTGTACTTTCTCTTTACACACAATCTACCGGGGAACGAGAGGAATTGGTCAGTCCATCACATATCACCCCTATCAATACTTCAGTCCAAAAGATGTGACGTTCAGTGTATTATGTGCTATGAACAATCAAATATAAATCATTTTATGCTTGCACTGGTTCCATGGAAGCAGGAGGAGGTGGTGAATCAGGGGGAGAGGTTATTTTGGTGTGAAGATAAAACTCTGGAACTACCACTCTGGAATACCAATTTTTAATTAATGAGCATTATCCGTGGTAAAATTACAACAAAAAAGACCCCGTAGGACTTAAGAGGTCTGTGAGTCCGTGAACTGGTCTACATGTTTCATGCCTTTCTTTCTTTTACAGGGTCAGCAGCAATTTTTCAAGACCTAAATAAAACCCTTATCTCCTGCTAAATAACACAAGTGTAAGAGTGATTTTTATATGTCCACAAGTGTGAAAATTGTGGGCACTTTCAAATTATTGAATACAGTGAATTCTAGTTATCCATGGGTAATTTTATCTTCACTCCAAAACAAGCCTTCTCCATGATTCACCATCCCTCTCCTGCTCCAGTGGAACCTAAACAAGTATTGGCAAAGCCAATAGGACGGGCTTTAAGGAAATGTTGTATGATAATGTGCAGCCTTACATGTAAATAGCACGGAATGAATATGTATTTGCATAGAATCAAAGAACTGTACAATAATATTGTTGTACATTAAAAGTCAAATGACAGTCGCACTGCCAAGCCAGACCTCAAAATCCATTTAGGTTAATGACTGCCCTCCTCCCATCTGTGCTGTGGCCGGAGAAAAACTAAATAAATTAACTAGTTAGCTATGACACAGTAATATCATTGCAATGTCATGTGTGTGCCCCTGAAACATGAAGCTCAAGCAGCTGGATAAACATAAACAAAATGATCTCAGCTGTTTGGAGTGCAAGCACTTTGTTGTGGAAACACACAACTTCTGCTCAATCAAAACATGTACTCCTGCACCCAGCATGTGGACAGAAGGTGTGTGAAGTGTGTCATCTGACCTTATGTGATTAACAAAACAAGCGTTTTCAGAGTCCTACTGAGAGAGGGGCTTAGGTTCCACCCAAATGTTGGTTCCTCTGAGTACAGATATTGAGTTGGCCGAAGTTGTGTGCTTCTACTAAAAAGACTGCTTGTCTTGCACTTTTTGTCTTGTAGCAAAGTTTATACTCAATACAGCAGGACTGAGTTGATTATGGTGACAAGCCAATGACCATTGCTATCGGTCTGACTTGTTTACTATGAAATGTTATGATAAAGGCACTAGGTGTTACATACTTATTGTGAAAAGCATATGATCAAGAAGACGGGCATTAAAGTGTGGCTTGTTATCACTCTATTTACAAGCCTACATTTAGACATTTTGTTACATGGAATCTCATAGATTACCAGCAATGGTTTTAGTGCACTTATATGAAACATTATGACAAAGACAGTCGTCTACCTTATTAATTGTGAAAAGCATATGTTTACGCCAGAAAGCCTTTGACAGTTTTTTGTTATCACATGGTGTTACTGACAATAGACAGGTATTTGGTCATGGTGCATGGAATCTAACAGATTTATGTAGAAGGCAAAGGTTTGGCACTGGCCACCCACTGGGGGTTCTCACTGTGATAATTTTTATGAGGTTTGAGAGAGGTTGTATATTGTTTTGCAGACTGTGTTTTCTACATATTTGTAATTTCATAACTGTGCGTGATCAGTGCCAGTTTATGTGAACTTGAATAGGCCACTTAATAGGCCAGTGTAGGGCAAAATGTACAGTTAACATTAAAGGGTTATGGATTCATCGGTTCATTGAGAAAAGTCATGCCAGATTTCATAAGTTTGATTTATTATAAAACTTTATGACAAAGCAAGTAGGCCTGACCAACTTATTGTGAAAAGCATGCGTTAAAGACAAAAGGCTTTTAAGGATGGATTGTTATTACACTGTGCTAAAGCCTGTAAGGAGGTATTCTGTGAACACAAAGAGATGATGGACGGAGCGCTGAAACTTTTCAGACACTCACCCCCAGTCACAGATCTGGGATGACTCCATCATCATTCTTTAGCTCACTTCGCCACCCCAGTTCAGACCCAGCCATATGCAAATCAGTCTTGACCCTGTTCCTCATGGGAACAGTCCAGCCCGAACTGCCAAGCCAGGTCTTCACTTGACCGGAAACAAGCATCCTGGGACCGGTTTCAGGGTAATACCCCTCATCAGCCAGGCTAGCTTGAATCCAGTGGCAAAGTAAGCAAGGGACCCATGTCTGGGCATACCCTGCCAACTTAGGGCGAACAAAGCAAACACAAAGAGATGATGGACGGAGTGCTGAAACTTTTCAGACACTCACCCCCAGTCACAGGCAGGTATTTTGTGACATGGATTTTCCCAGATTACCATAGGTTTTGATCTACCAGAACAAACTGTGAGGATTGAAGGCATGCACTACAACATTCCTTGTTGCTTTGTTGAAAGCTTAAACTCAGTACAACTATAGGTTAAATTGGTCTGCAGGGAAATGTTATGCTCAATTCCATAGGTCTATTGGTATATTATTTATTATGAAATGTTATGTTATGTTAGGACATAGGTCTGGCTTATTTATTGTGGAAAGCATATGGTAACGGTAGTAGGCCTCTAACAGTGGATTCTTATCACTTTATGTTACAGGCCTTGGAAAGGTATTTGGTTATATGTAATCTCACAGTTTACCATAGTAGGCAAAGGTTGTGATGTTGGTCTGGGAGTAGAATTTCACTGTGATGATTCTTGTTAGGGCTTATTGATTGTGTATTGTTTTGCCAAGTGTAATTTTGTACATAGTTTTAATTTTATAAATGTATGCCTGATAGGTGCCAGCTTATACGCTCTTCAGTAGACATGGGTTCTATGTAGTCAAGCCACTGGTAAAGGCTTAATCGGTTCACTCAGAAAAGTTAGGTCAGATTCCGTAGGAGTGATCTGTGTATAATGAAAACTAATGCCAAACACGTATGCCTTATTTAACTTTTGGGAAAAGTGTGTGTTAAAGGCACTAGGCTTCTAAGTGTGACTTGTTATTACACTGTGCTAAAGCCTGTAGGCAGGTATAGGTATTTTGTTAAATGAAATCTCACAGGTTACTGTAGTAGGCAAGAGTTTTGATGTTGGTGAGCATCCTGAATAAACCATGGGGATAGACGATTTGCCCTAGTTTAATCCTTTTTAGGCTCTATTAGTAAGGATTTTATATTGTTTTGGCAACTGTATTTTGTACATATTTACAATTTGATTACAGTATACCTGATGGCTGCCTTCTGAAAATGAGTGCACTTCAGGGTCAGGGCTGGTTGGAGAGTGCTTTAGTTTTGAATGTATTTGCTTCTCTTCTGTTTATATTAATTTTCTTAAGAGAATACTTCAGCTCTTCAGGCAGCGTTAATAGGTCCCTTGCTTGCTTCTCATCTCATCTGCAGTTTGCCGCATCCTATTAGGCTACTTACTCTAAACCAAGGAACTGCTATGGAATGCTGTTGTCCATAGTGTATCATTTATTTACCATTCCAAGATGGCCAACACGTTGGTGCTAAATGCAGCGGCCATTTTTGAACTTTAAAAGACTATATTAAATGTAGCTGCCATGTTTGAACTTGAATAGGCTATTCACAAAGCCTTTACAAGACGAACACCGGCTGCTAAGTTTCGTTTCGTTATTGCAAGCATTTAGATAGCAGCATGTTTTCTTTTTTCTACTTGTGTTCTTTTAATATAACTTGCAGATGTTGATGAGTGTGTGTGTGTGATATTTATTGTGGTTGTGTCAGAGGGTGAATGCAAGAATGAGTCAGTGCATGGATGAATGGATGCATGAGTGCATAGAAGAGTAAGGAGGGGCAGGTATGATGACTTATGGAGACCCTGACCCATCAATGACACAAAAGGCACTTTCATTCATAAGCCAGACCTATTGGCATTGCCAGTGCTTGTATTTGGAGGTTTTTCAGAAGTGGTGCTATAGTGGGTAGGTAGTAGACGGAGGTCAGCAGAAGGGAGCGTCAACAATTACTATGTACTCCCAGCACAGGCAGCACCCACGTTATTCAATCTTTTTCTCCTCTTACTACCACTCGGTGCCTTGTCGCACACGACACAGGTCATTGAGAACTGGGCGGGTTGTTTCCCTTGAATTATAGTCTATGAATGGATTTGTTTTATTCGAAACTGACTAATTCCTGTCATGAATCAGTTTGTTTGCACCACAAATCAATATGTTTTTACAAATTTCTTGTAACTGTGATGGCTTATGCAGTGCAAACAAATTGGAAATGATTACAATGACTGAGTTACCATAAACGTTTAAGTCGATGTATTTAGGAAGATAGATGAGGCCCTGAAAGCCTGCCTCCTGTGAAACTTTAATTAAAAAAATTAGCCGGGCATTGGAGAACTTACTCACGTCATCAAACATCTGCTGCATGCAGTGTTTTGCCTTCTCTTGTAAATTGTATTAATTCCTCATAAACCTGCTTGAGCACGAGCAGGCCGCAGGCGGCAGCAGACAGGAAGTTCATGGTGCTGGACAGAAGGAATAAGAACCAAGGAAACCTTCGCCAGAAAGATTGCTCTGCCTAATGAAAACAAAGCTGACGTCATTTAGATCCAGGCTTATTAAAGCGGTCAGTCAATCGGCTTCCGGTGAGTTAGCCCAAGAGCTGTGTAAGCCTGGCTTTTTATTACTTCGCCTCACTACAGTAGAGAGTTAACAAGTTTTACCACCCCTGTTTCGCTTTTGAAAACACATTCCGCTCCTTACCATATTGGCAGCAAACAATTGTGAAAATGTCTTTTGCACTTTAATTGGCCCGTTGTAAACTTTATGTCTTATGAGCAGCGGTCGAAGTGCATTAAAAAAAAGTATGGGAACAGCGATGCTGCGTGCAAAGGGGGAGAGAGCATTAGGGTGTGGGCGGAGTCGAAGGCGTCGCTAAAAAAGCAAAATATTGTGTAACTTTCTTCTGTGTTTTACCTTCAGGTAACTAAATATAAAATAACTCACAGTTTAAATGAAAAATAAATGCAAGTTAAGTTAATCAGTGGGAAACACACTATCATATATTATGAAACCTCTATTAGTTAATGGACCTCTGAGTGTGTAACCAGAGAGCGATAGAATTGAGTCCTGGTTAGCGCTACAAGGTCCCAGAAAGTGACAGAAAGCACTGTAAATATGTATGTCATTATTTCAAAATTGCATAACCGACAGTATAAGATAGGCTATTACAAAATGTGCAAAAAGGTTTAAGATTAAAAAAAAGTGTGTCCAAAATATAGTTTTTAGTATACCCAGACTGTACGTAGTGCAAATTTGTTTTATAACTGTCCTTTAAAAGCACAGACTTCACAGCTCAGCTGGTAGCTCCCTTGCAGTACCACTCAAAAAGAATGGTGCTTTATGACTCTTAGCACTACATCTTTAATTAATCTTTAAAAATTCATAACTCCGGTTCTACTCATTGGATTGTTGTTGATTTGGTCTTGATTTACTCATAAAATTCTAATCTATTTTTCTAACACTGTGTGGAGTATTTTTGTGGTGTTTTTAATGTGTTACTGTGTGTGTGTTTTGCACATTGCCTCTTTAGATAAGCTTGACTGCTCTGTGCCAACCAACCATAGGGTGAGCGCAGGTTATCTTTTAGTGTGTAACACGCTTACCCTGACTGGAGTGGAAGTTTCTGCATGCACAGAGTGTGTCAGACCTGGCATCTTTGGTGTGTTTTTGCCCTATCTTTTTTGCTTCTGACCTCCTGTCTTTGACTGTGTGCTGCATTTCGTTTTGGGAATTAAGCATCCCGGGATGGTTGAGTGCAAGAAACTGGGTTGTTGGTTGACTGGAGCGCAAGTCTCGGTTAAGCAGCAACCACAATCCCTGTTAGGGTAAGGCAAAAGCAAACCCCAAATTAACTTGTGCTCAACCCTCTGGTAGCTTGGCACAAAGCAGTCAGGCTTAACTTAGAGGCAATGTGTAAAGTAGTTGTGCAACACTTTAAACAGTAAAACAGTGGAAAACAACCACTCAAAAAGATCCCACACCAGGTTAGAATAATAGAGCTTAATTTAATAAATAAAACAAGACCATAGCAACAAAAACCCAATCAGTAGAACCAGAGATATTGAATTTTAAGGTTTTTACTGAAAATAGCCCCAAAAGGCGTAATGCGCCAACTGTGGATATCTGGCCATGCCGGAACAGGACAGAGTCATAAGTTCAGGCTGACCACGATGGAGCGCAGGCTGGCTACAGAGCCCCAATTATGCCTGCTGAACAAGAGTACCTTCAATCCTGGTTTGTGGAGCGTAGCGTGGATCTGCATCTAAGAAGTGTCACACAGCTGTAGCGATGCATCGGTTCCGAGATGCAGTGAGGCTATGATGTGAGGGCCTGCATCGTCGTTGAGTATCCTGTCGACGGGGTTTGCGATGTGAAGCCTGGCATTGAGAAGGCAGGGTGCAGTCAGGTTGATGCGTCCTGAAGAGCTGTGAGGCTGCGATGCGTAGTCCATCATCGTCGTCAAGACTGCCGTTGGCAAGAGATATGATGGCCTGCACCGAGCATGTCACGCAGGGGCGGTTCCGAAGACGATGTGGGTCTTTGCAATGGGTCCAGCGGAGATGTGTCAGTTATGCTCGGGGTTGCGCCGCACAGAAGAGATGTGTCGGTTCCACTGGATCCGCAGAGGCTGGTAAGCACCTTAAGCCCACTTCCAAGCGTTCAGGACTGGGGTGACACCACTTGGCAGAGTAGACTCACAGATGGCAGAGTCCAGGGGCAAGGTTGTTAGAAGCCTCTTATGTCCCTGAGGCGTCATGTCAGGAGGCCAGCCAACTAGCCCTTGGACTCATTCTGAGTTCTGGGTTCAAGAGATGCAGGTCCAGTCTTTTTCACCTAGGCAAGAGGGCAGCAGGTCAGCACAGCAAAGCAGGAGTCTAGCAGGGTGCAGTCCAGCAGAGTGGCAAACCTTGTAGCAGCTCAGCAGTCCTTCTTCCTGGCAGAGTATCCACAGGTCCAGAAGAGTACTCAAGAATTGGTATCAGAGGTCCAGTATTTATAGCCAATTATGCCTTTGAAGTGGGGGAGAAGCTTCTAGAGGTTTCCCTTTAAAGTCCCCAGGTATCCTGCCTTCCAGTCCTTGCTCCAGACTAACTACAGAGGGTATACAGCCCTTTGTGTTGAGGCAGGACACAGCCTATTCTGGTGTAAATGGGACTATACCCAGCTCCTCCCTTCAATACTGCCAGTGATGGCGCATCCAGGCACACCTAAACTCCCTATTGTCTGTGGCTGTCTAGGAGGAATACACAAATCAAGTGTTAGCTACACTCAGTCATGTGACCAGAGACAAGCTACAGGAAGTAAATGGCTAAGGCAAGAAAATGCCAACTTTCTAAAAGTAAGACAAGAAATGTGCGGTTGCACTCCTTCCCTTAAATATGTATTAACTGCAGAATATGAAACCCAAATAATTGCGTGCGAACAGATGCTGTGCACCGTCCCCAAAAACACAGTTCAATTTGAAATGAACAAAAAAGGCACGGAGCTTGCGCGCCCCTCTGTCGCACTGCGAAGTGCAGGAAACTTTTCCTCACAATAGGCCACTATTTACTGCATAATCCAATATTTGACCAGTGAAACCATGATTAAACAAATCCTCATTTTACTTGTAATCCGTTCATTTTCCTGAAAATCACTGCGGAGACAGCGTGATATTGCCATGATTCTTTTATTTAACATTTTCAAATGCCTCCTGTTTGCCCATCCAGGCCTTTAACAGCGACACGTGAGAAGAATCATTCATACGAGTGGGCTCATGTCATTTAATTTCACCCAATGCATTTCGAGCCAAGAGGCTCTTTGTCAGGGGTTGCTGAAACAAATAAAAGAAATAGCTTCACCAACTGCTCTGTTCAAACAGTCTATGTCCAATAAAAATCATGTTGTAACTACACCCTGTATACCACCACCCTCATCAACCCTCACACCCTGCTATCGACAATCTAAAAAGAATCCCACATGCTGCACAACAACGATATTGCACCCCCACCACTAAACGCCAAACCCCCTGGAACTCAAAATTTACAACTGTCGAAATAATACAATACATAAAAACGCTTACATAAATTGTGCCAAACTGATAAAGTACCCAGTTTATAATCATGCGATCTGAAACTTCTTAAATTATCCCCATAATTCCTAGACGTTTTTCAACACACTGTGACTTAATACCAAATATTCACAAATGCTGACTAATCCATGTTTAAGCAGTTACCTGCGGAGCCCCAACCGGCAGCTTCGTCTCAACGTGTACTTTCACTCGGTGCTTACTGAAGAATAAACTCACTCTGCCTCCCAAACCATTAATGCTCAATGCAAGCCCACGTGTGAACGATTTCAAGTTTGAAATCTAGTGGTTGACATTGACACCGTGACCGAAGCTGCCGGTTGGGGCTCCGCAGGTAACTGCTTAAACATGGATTAGTCAGCATTTGTGAATATTTGGTATTAAGTCACAGTGTGTTGAAAAACGTCTAGGAATTATGGGGATAATTTAAGAAGGTTCAGATCGCATGATTATAAACTGGGTACTTTATCAGTTTGGCACAATTTATGTAGCGTTTTTATGTATTGTATTATTTCGACCGTTGTAAATTTTGAGTTCCAGGGGTTTGACGTTTAGTGGTGGGAGTGCAATATCGTTGTTGTGCAGCATGTGGGTTTCTTTTTAGTTTGTCGATAGCAGGGTGTGAGGGTTGATGAGGGTGCTGGTATACAGGGTGTAGTTACAACATGATTTTTATTGGACATAGACTGTTTGAACAGAGCATTTGGTGAAGCTATTTCTTTTATTTGTTTCAGCAACCCCTGACGAAGAGTCTCTTGGCTCGAAATGCATTGGGTGAAATTAAATGACATGAGCCCACTCGTATGAATGATTCTTCTCACGTGTCGCTGTTAAAGGCCTGGATGGGCAAACAGGAGGCATTTGAAAATGTTAAATAAAAGAATCATGGCAATATCACGCTGTCTCCGCAGTGATTTTCAGGAAAATGAACGGATTACAAGTAAAATGAGGATTTGTTTAATCATGGTTTCACTGGTCAAATATTGGATTATACAGTAAATAGTGACCTATTGTGAGGAAAAGTTTCCTGCACTTCGCAGTGCGACAGAGGGGCGCGCAAGCTCCGTGCCTTTTTTGTTCAACTTTCTAAAAGTGGCATTTTCAATATTGCAATTTAAAATCTGACTTCACTATAAGTTAGGATTTTAAATTGTGAGTCCAGAGATACCGAACATGAACTGGTTATCGTTTCCCATTTGGAAATTACACTTATAAAATGTAATAAGGCAACTCTAATGTTATCCTATCGGAGAAACGGCCTTGCAGTAGAGAAAACAAATGTAAGTGCTTTTCACTACCAGGGCATGTAAAACTTGAAAGTACATGTCCTTCTTTTTAAATACATTACACCCTGCCCTCTGAGATGCCCAGGGCCTCCCCTAGGGGTGACTTACGTGTATTAAAAAGGAAGGTTTGGGCCTTGCAAAAGGTTTATTTTGCCAGGTCGCAATGGCAGTTTAAAACTGCACACACAGATCCTGCAATGGCAGGCCAGAGACATGTTTAAAGGGCTACTTAGGTTGGTGGCATAATCAGTGCTGCAATCCCACTAGTGATACAAAAAACAGTGGTCCAAATGGAACACAGAAAGAATTCCAAACAGGGGGGGTGGTTAATTAATTCCTCCCAAACCTTATATGTAGACCTCAGACATGAGGTTAGGGCAGAACAACAAAGAATATCAAAAGAATTTTGATACACACATGCAAATTAAGTTCCAATAATTTGCACACATGCAAATTAAGTTCCAATAAATGTTTAGTTGACAATAGTCATACGATTTTCATCAGCTTCTTAACTCTTGGCTCCAAAAATGATTTTAGTGATAGACTAAGTGCTCTAAGGAAGTGCTCATGAAATTTGGAAGTAAAAGGAAGAAAAAAGGGGGTATGGACCCATTCCAAGAACCATATTTCTTCATACAGAAGCCTGTCCAACATTTGAGTACAAATACACACTCTATTTCATCCAGAGGTCGCTCAGTTGCCAAATAACAGTTGCCACCGGGTGAAATCCTCTAATCGATCCAGGTTTAATTGTAGAATGTTGACGTTTCGACCCGACACTACAGAAAGGGCCACTGATTGCCTCATTAGCAGGTTTTCTTCAGGACAATATGAATGCATAAAAAGGAGCAACCTGGATACCTCCGTCATCCACATGAAATAAAACCGAAACCAAACATGGTTGAAAGAAAAGTAGAAGGCCAAGGCTCATCAACACATGGCGATATAATTCACCTAATAGTTGAGTTACCAAAGAGGTCTGTATAAATCCCTTTAAACAATTTCCTCCCAGTCGTGACTGAATCCAAATACTGGGTCCAGGGCAATCCAATTAGCCATATATTGTTTTGTAATAGCAATCCCACTAGTAGCAATTACATTTACAGGACCTGGGAACATGTAGTGCCACTTTACTAGGGATTTATAAGTACATTAAATATGCCAATTGGGAATAAGCCAATATTGTCATGTTTCAAGGAGTGAGATCATGCACTTTAGCACTGGCTAGCAGTGGTAAAGGGTGCAGAGTCCTAATGCCAGCAAAAACGAGATCAGAAAAATGGAGGAGGAAGGCAAAATGTTTGGAGAAAGACCATCCCCAAGGCTGACAGGTCTAACAGTTGTCTTTTCAGAAAAAGTAGGGGAACAGTTTTCCTTAAGTTAAAAAAGTATGGGCACATTGTGCCCCTCAGATCCTGCCTACTTTGAGCACTGCTTGTGAGGCCTGCTCTACAGGCTATAGTGCTCTGGCCAGGAGCAATGCCCCAGTGACTGGTGCTCATTGCCCTGAGTGTGCAATTATCAATCAATCAATCAATCATGTCACTTATAAAGCGCACTACATACCCGCGAGGGTCTCAAGGCGCTGGGGGAAGAGGGGGGTGGTGCTGCTACTGATCGAAGAGCCAGGTCTTGAGGAGTCTTCTGAAGGCCAGTAGGTCTTGGGTCTGTCGGAGGTTGGTGGGGAGGGTGTTCCAGGTCTTGGCGGCGAGGTGGGAGAAGGATCTGCCGCCGGCGGTCGTTTTCCGGATGCGGGGGACTGTGGCGAGGGCGAGGCTGGTCGAGCGGAGCTGGCGGGTGGGGGTGTAGAAGCTGAGTCGTCTGTTGAGGTAGGCTGGTCCGGAGTTGTGGAGTGCTTTGTGTGCGTGGGTGAGGAGCTTGAAGGTTATCCTCTTGTTGACAGGGAGCCAGTGCAGGTCTCTCAGGTGGGGTGTGATGTGGCTGCGTCGGGGGATGTCGAGGATAAGACGTGCAGAGGCGTTCTGGATGCGTTGCAGCCGTCTCAGGAGCTTAGCTGTCGTTCCTGCGTAGAGGGCGTTTCCGTAGTCCAGCCTGCTGGTGACGAGGGCCTGGGTGACTGTTTTTCTTGTTTCGGTGGGGATCCACTTGAAGATCCTGCGGAGCATTCGGAGGATGTTGAAGCAGGATGAGGAAATGGCGTTGACCTGCTTAGTCATGGAGAGGGTGGGGTCGAGGATGACCCCTAGGTTGCGTACGTGGTCGGTGGGTGGCGGGGCTGTTCCCAGTGATGTTGGCCACCAGGAGTCGTCCCAGGCTGAAGGGTTGGAACCAAGGATGAGGACCTCCGTCTTGTCCGAGTTCAGCTTCAGGCGGCTGGTCCTCATCCATTCGGCGACGGCCTTCATTCCTTCGTGGAGGTGGGCTTTGGCGGTGTGAGGGTCTTTGGTGAGGGAGAGGATCAGCTGGGTGTCGTCGGCGTAGGAGATGATGTTGAGGTTGTGCTGTCGGGCGACATGGGCGAGGGGTGCCATGTAGATGTTGAACAGCGTTGGGCTGAGGGAGGAGCCTTGGGGTACGCCTCAGATGATCTTGGTGGCCTTGGATCGGAAGGGGCGAGGCGGACGCTTTGTGTTCTGCCGGAAAGGAAGGATGTGGTCCAGTCCAGGGCCTTCTCTTGGATCCCGGCGTCGTGAAGGCGTGTTCGTAGTGTGTGGTGGCAGACCGCGTCGAAGGCGGCTGATAGGTCCAGGAGGATGAGGGCTGCTGTTTCTCCGTTGTCTAGCAGGGTCCTGATGTCATCGGTGGCGGCGGTTTCGGTGCTGTGGTTGCTGCGGAAGCCAGACTGGGAAGGGTCCAGGATGTTGTTCTCCTCGAGGTAGCGGGTCAGTTGTTTGTTGACAATTTTCTCGGTGACCTTCGCGGGGAACGGGAGCAGAGAGATGGGTCGGAAGTTCTTGAGGTCCTTGGGGTCTGCCTTGGGTTTCTTGAGTAAGGCGGTGATCTCGGCGTGCTTCCAGCTTTCCGGGAAGGTTGCTGTCTCGAAGGAGATGTTGATTATTTTCCGGAGATGGGGCGCGATGGCTGTACTGGCTTTGTTGAAGATGTGGTGAGGGCACGGGTCTAGCGGTGAACCGGAGTGGATGGTGTTCATGATCTTGCTGGTGTCCTCGTCGTTGATGTTGGTCCAGGAGAGCAGGCGGTTGGTGGTTGTGGGGGCAGTGGTCTCGGTGGTTGCCGGGGCGGTCGTGGTGTTGAAGCTGTCGTGATTTTGCGGTGGAAGAAGGTGGCCAGTGAGTCGCACAGGTCTCGCGACGGCTGGATGTCGTTGGTGTTGGAGCTGGGGTTGGAGAGTTCCTTCACGATGTTGAAGAGCTCTTTGCTGTTGTGTGCGTTGTTGTCTAGGCGGTCTTTGAGTGAGGCCCTTTTGGCGGATCTGATGAGGTGATGGTGACTGCGGGTGGCGCTCTTGTGGGCGGCGTAGCGGTCCGCTGTCCGTTCGTGGAGCCAGATCTTCTCCAGTTTTCGGCATGTTCGTTTGGAGGCCTGGAGGTCTTCGGTGAACCAGGTGGCTTTCTTGCTGGTGTGGCTGTTGGGCGGATTCTTGAGCGGGCGAGGTGTTGGCGCAGTCGTCGATCCACTGTCTGAGGTTGCGGGCGGCGGTGTCGGGGTCGGAGGGTTCGGAGGGTGGGCTCAGGGCGAGGGTTGTGGTTAGCTGGTCTTCCGTGACTCTGCTCCAGCAGCGGCGAGGCATTTGTTCGGTGCGGTGGTGCGTGGTGGGCTTCCTGTAGGTGAAGTGGATGCAGTGGTGGTCAGTCCAGTGGGGTTCGGAGGTGTGGTTGAAGGAGACGTGTGGGCTTGCGGAAAAGATGGAGTCGAGCGTGTGGCCGGCGGCGTGGGTGGGTGTAGTCATGAGCTGTCTGAGTCCGAGGGTGGCGAGGTTGTCGATCAGGGTGGTGGAGTTGGTGTCCTTGTTGTTCTCGAGGTGGAAGTTCAGGTCCCCGAGGAGGATGTAGTCCGTGGAGGCGATGGCGTGTGTGCTGACGAAGTCAGCGATGGAATCGCTGAACTGTGGTCGGGGTCCGGGGGTCTGTAGATGAGGGTTCCTCTGAGGGTGGTGTTGGGATCGGTGTGGATCTGGAAGTGCATGTGTTCGGCGGTGCTGAGGGTGTCGTCGGTGTTGGTTGAGACTCTGAGGGTGTTCCTGTGGACGATGGCGATGCCTCCTCCGACTCCGTTGGTACGGTCCCTGTGGGTGATCTTGTATCCGTCCGGGATGGCAATGGCGATGTCGGGGGCTGAAGCGGGATTCAGCCAGGTCTCCGTCAGGAATGCGACGTCTGGGGAGGTTGAGTCGAGAAGGTCCCAGAGTTCGATGGCGTGTTTGCGGGTGGTGCGGGTGTTGAGGAGGATGCATCTGAGGTAGTTGGGTTCTTTCCTGGGCGGTGGTTTGGCGGGGCGGGTGCTGGCGAAGCTGCAGTTCCGGCAGGTGAAGGGCCCTTGGGTGCGCTTCAGGGTGGCCTGGTAGCAGGCGTGATCTTTTCCGGGGTTGAGTGCGTGGAGGGTGCTGGCGTCGTATCGGCGTCTGTTGATGTGGCGGGCGCGGGGGATGCCCGGACCAGGGGGTCTGGCACTGGGCGCGGTCACGGCGTACGGGCGCAGACGGGCTTGCCTTAGGCGCGCCTTAGGCGCGCCCGCTGCGCACGTCCGCTGCGCGGCCGCACAGCGGCCGCCATAAATGGGGAGGTGGGAGAGAGGAGCAGGGAATGGGGCAGCGAATGGGCAGTGAGGGGGCGGGGCCGCAGGGCGCAGCGGCGGGAAACAGGCACAGAAGGGAAAACGAGCACAATCAGGGCATCAAGGGGCACAGAAAGAAGAAAAAAAAACGAGCACAATCAGGGGCAGCAAGGGGGCACAGAAAGGAAAAACGAGGCACAATCAGGGGCAGCAAGGGGGCACAGAAAGGAAAAAACGAGCACAATCAGGGGCAGCAAGGGGGCACAGAAAGGAAAAAACGAGCACAATCAGGGGCAGCAAGGGGGGCACAGAAAGGAAAAAACAGAGCACAATCAGGGGCAGCAAGGGGGCACAGAAAGGAAAAACGAGCACATTACACAATTTGCTTCAAAAATGGGGCACATGCACACAAATTCAGAGTGGGTCTATCTGGCACATCTTGGACATCAAAGTGAGAGAGCTCATTGCTACACTCTCCATGTATGCCTGTGCCTATAACCCCAGCCTTTGAGTGTGCTGAAGTTCCCAGGTGTACAGCCTCAGTGCATGCCCCAATGCCACTGCCTTCCAAAGGTGGGCAAGCCAAGCAAGTCTCAACCCTGGCTCGGTCCGAATGACTGGATCTGACCCGGCCCTTCTCCTGTGGGTGCTGGTGGCCAAAAAATAGAGCTGAGCCAAACATCAAGGCGCTTTTACCCTTCCTATTGCAGTTTCAGGCAAGACAAAAACTACTAGACCTGGGACAGCTGAGCGCATGAAATCTAAAAAGGTGCTTTTGTCCTGTGCATATCCGCAGCTGAGCTGCAATTTGCATCTGTCTCACAGACGACCTGCGAGCAGTCAGGGTCCCACTTTATTTTGCTAATCAATGTCATTGTTGCCATCATTGAGGTGCTAACAAGCTCCCTCTCATGATGAGTCTTGGGAAGGCAGAGATTTTACCACAAAAAAGTATTGTACCATCCCTTATGCTTAAAGTTGTATAAGAAAGACATTTTTATATTTTATTTGTATATCAAGGCAGGCTGAATTAACATGTGATACTTGTATTTATTAAACATAGGACTAGATGTACATGGCCCTTTTGTGGTTGAAACCTTGCGATTCGTTAAATTGCAGGGTGTGAAACCACAAAATGTTGTTTTTACAATTTACAAAAGGCCTTTTTCTGAGTCACAGAATACTTTCTGGCTCTTAAAAGGTCTTTTGCGACTCTTTCCGGATCGCGAATAGGAGGAGATGTCAAATGGGTGATTCAAAAAGGGATGTGTCAATGGTTTGTAATTGCAACTGTGATAACAAGTCATTGAGCAGTTACCTACCCCAGAGGTGGGCTGGGAGCTGATTCTCAGAGTTGAAGCTGCCCCTCTGGGAAAGCTTTCCCTTCTGGAATTATATCAGCAGACTCGGCTCGGTGATGTCTTCCAAAATACAAAACTTTTTTTAAACCAGCACCTGTCCTTTTAATGGAGATAGGCTGCTCTTAAAAAATATTTTTCCATTTGGGAAAGCAGATCCAGGGATGGGGGAATCTCAGGCCTCTCTGCATTCCCAGCCAACCACAGGGTGTCGCCAATTGCAACCTGACTAATTAATTTTCAATAGGCAGGTCATTTTGTGCCCCTGAAAATGACAATTTGTGAAGTGACATAGCTGCACAGAGCATTGAGCTTTGGTTGGAAAGGGACAGAGAAATAAATATGCATCCAGTGGCTCAATAAAGCAATATGTAATCAGGGAATCTGGATTCGAATCCCAGCTTCTCCACTTTACCAAATTGTTTGATACTACGCAAACCACTCTACCTCATTGTGCCTCATTTCAACTGAGTGTCAAAACGGAGACCAGCTTGAAGAAATTTATTTTAGTACGTGTGTTGTATGAAAACTTCACGTATTTGTGGTTTATTAGACAATAATGTTGCACCACATACAAAACATCGGCACATGATAAACTGACATCTCTTTCGTCAAAAACTTTTTATTAGTTTTCCAACTTTAACACAGACATTACAGGCTGTGTACATTTATGATTTGGCATACCAAATACTCATAAAAAGACTTCCTTTATTCAGGATGGGATTGGTCTAGAGCACAAAAGTACATTCATTCACTGTTGTGCGCTTTCTTACTACCCGTACAATTTAAACATCAAATTACCTTCAGCCTTGGTTGGTTCTTTGTAATAAGACTGAGCAAGGGATGTGTCAGGCTTGTCTTATCTCGCTGGCGGGGCATGCATGGAGGGACGGTTGTGTAGGAGGGTGTGCGGAGGGGAATATTTAGTGTCTAGGACTCATGGTTGAGAAGAGCAGTTAAAGAAGTGGTAACAGAAAGAGCATCATAGTGGAGGTCAGTAATTCCATTATTTTAGTTGGTCAGCGGTAATCAGGAGAGCCTGAAGAGTGGTCATAAGCAATGGTTTCTTCTAGTTTCTCTGATGTGAGTTCCTTACAATGAAACAACGTGTGAGGAATAATATTCAGTAGCAGAGGAGTGTGTTTACAAGTGCACTGATGGCCGCCTATGACAGAAGCATTCATGGAGCTCATCACTACAGGCATCAGACGGGTAGCCAACAGGTTGCAGTTGCTACCCAATACTTGTCCTTCAGCATCTCTAGCACTGTCCTTGATACCCGTGGTCTTAGAGGATGTGGAGGTAAGCACACCCCTGCTGTAGTTTACACTACTTGTCCTCCCTCGAAACCCTCAGAAGCAAACAGGCTTGAATGGCCACACCTCCAGGCAGCAGCAAACAGCTCCAGCACCTTGAGACCCTCATAGGTGATTTGCCGCGCTCTATAAATGTTGGATTGATTGAAATAGGCTAATGAAGGGCTTCGGGTGGAACAAGGGACCAGTTCACTGATGTGATCAATGGTCAAGTAGCACACGATCTCACTACCACTGAAAATCATTGAATTAACGTCTACACTCAGCACTGACCACAACTTTACTTTCTACATAACATCAATTCCCCCACTTTAAGGGAAAGGCGCTGGCTCGCATCATTTCCTCATCGGGGCAGAACTCTATCCTCTAGAACGGTCTGACCAAAATTCCAATCATTTTAACAGAAGATATCATAAACTCCCTCAGCCCCAATAAAGATGACTCCAAGCCAACAAAAATCACCATAAGGTCCCATAAAACGTTTCTGAATTAAAGCATTCAGCAGGCTCTCTCATTGCCTCAACAGCAGATGCTGACATCATCCTATGTCCTTTCACCATCACATGGGAATCAGTAAATATCCCCAACACCCACCAAAATCAAACCCAGACTTTCAACACACACAAGAGCTAAAGACCAACCAAAGACACATTCTCAGATTAATTAGCTAATTAGTTGAATGCATTTTTTTGTATGTTTATGTGCAAAATTCGTAATCAATTTGTGTTTTTCTACACAGCCATTAGCCATCCCCAAGAACACCCATGCCCGGTCAGCCCTTCTAATAAAAATGTGATGTGACAGGTGGGTTGGGCGGGGAGAGTCGGACGAGGAAGTGGTAGATGTGAGGATGGTTTGCTGAAAATTAAACAACATTCTGGATACCATTAATGTATTAATGTAGAGAACCATAATCAGCTACATAAGTGAACTAAGGTATCAGTTTGTTTAATATTTATTTGAAACACTTGATTTGATTGGCACTAAAAGTTTTATTTTTATAGTGTACTTAAATACTGAAGAATATGGGAACTTAAAGCGTGACAATGGTTGAATGTTATTACCTCAGGGTCTACTACTACAACCATTCGCTACATTGGAGCCACCAGTCAATCAGTCAGTCAATAATAATTTTATTTGATTTCGTTAAAAATCATAAAAGAATGGAAAGAGCACATAGTACAAAATGATTTAAAAAGGGGGTTTGTAAAATATGAAGGATAAAAACACAGTAAAGTCGTGTACTCGGCCATTATCAACGGTTAAAATTAGAAATATCGAATTTGTAATTAGTACAATTTGTAAAAGACACGAGGCGGTTCGATAAGAAAACAAAATCAGAAAATAGTACCAGTGCAGGTGAAGAGTGTCCAGGTAGTCGTATCAAAGCCACTCAATTGGAGCCACCATAAAGACTCCTACTGCATCAACATGATAACTATGTGATGTAATGTATTACTACTTCAACCCTAATATGACAGCTTTATATTTGCATAAACCCTAATACTAATCCTATTGTTACTGCGTAGAACTACATGTAGTCCAATGTAATGAAATAATGAATGTAAAATAAATCCCAATGCTAACCTTAACCGTAAATAAAACAACGTCTAGTTAATAGAAAGTAAATTATTTTAAATTAAATGCCATTCAATTTAAAATTAGTGTAATTAAATTAAAGATGCCTCCTTAACATACCCCTAATGCTAATCCTGTGTAACAGATTTAATAAAAATTAAATTAGATGAAAATAAATATATCAAAATTAACTTTTATTGGGGACATTTATCAATCAACTATCAAACACAGAACGGATCACCGCCAAAGGGTCCTAGGGAAATTTAAAGACCTCACAGGGTTCGCTCCCCAAAACAGTTTCATAACACAATATAAAACCCCTGGGTCTACACAAAACAGAGATCAAGCAAAGTGTAATAAATCACTATATGATTTGAAAGCATGAAAATATAAAATACAGAACCTAGTAGCTAGTGCCACAGAACTATCTGGGGGCACTTCCCTTTTAAGGACAAAATCCCTCACTCACCAAAGGTGACATGCTTCATCATTTGGGATTCTCCTCCCAGAGGAAAAACCTAGTTCCTCTGAGGGCTACAACTCTCTCTCTGAGAGGGAGGAGCTCAGGGATGTTTTTAGTAGGATATTATAAATCCACAAATGAAGAGACAACTGTGTGAATGAAGGCGCAGCGCAACAAAAAATGCGTGAATGTGCAAATAGTGAAAATTAAAACTGACTAGAGAACGCAAGCCAGTTGCTTTATTCAGATGCGTCCTTTGCCAGGATTAAAAACGTGTACCAGCTGTATGAATTTAGACCGCAAAGGTAAAGTAGAAAATAGTGGTCAACATGTTTCAGCCATCCACCTAACAGTAGGCAAGGCTTTCATCAGGACCTATTCAGCTGCTGCTATCTCAATAATGTGCTATAACACAAAGGATATGAAAACAGAAAAGCTCCTCAATCTGTCCATTCTTGAAGGGAAGATTACCTACATAAAGAGAGAAGAAACAAATCTGATCCATACCTATGATCATCAGCATCATGCACAAACTACAAAAGGTTCTGTAAATGGTAACAAAGAACAAGAAGAGAGCTTACCCGTCACTGCTGGGTAAGGAACCACACTTCTACCTGGCGACAGCTCAGGAAAGGAGCACCGCTCTGAAACAAACGGTGTATTTGTATCTTTGACAAATCATATCCTATCAGAAACTAGGTTTATTATAATAATAGTACCGATATCAACGATAGGCATGTAGAGGAGTGAATGTATGTGAACAGAACAAGGAGTATCAACCATTTAAAACATACTATGTAAATTTTATAAAAACTAGCAAGTAGGGAGCCCAAATGACTATAGCGCAAATATCATCATAAGGACTCCATTAAAACACCCATAGGTAGATAAGGTAGCTAGAGCAACTTCTGATAGCCACACTCTCCACACAGACTCAAAAAAAGTGCATCGAGTCTAGAATCCAAATGCCTCCAACATCAATATCGCCATTTGTTATTATTGAAAAATAATGATCACTCAACACTAAGATGATTACGAATAAGGACTCAGAAACTATATATTTTTCAATACTTTCATGGGTTGAGCCAGTGTAGGGCATGTAGAGGTTTTGCCTGGATGCCTCTTCAATTTCATTGGACTGGGCTTTTGTCTGGCCTGGTGGATTCATTTGTATTTGTTGACATGGCGACCAGACGTGTCTTACTCTTTACTCACTTTTCTCTGGTTTTGAGCGCCACACTATGGGTTCCTAATATTTTGAAATAGGATATATTCGATGTGGGAATTGATGCTGTGTTTATTGCATCTTTGCGTGGAGAGGTCAAATGCCTCTGCCTTAAGACGCGCATGCGTGAGTGAGTAGTGTTTCCCGAAGTGACTTGGGTGATGCTGATACAATATTGGGCAAATCTGTTCCTTTTATTGAAGATGCCTACCTTGGAGTAACCGCTGCACTGAGTGTGGTTTCTATACTCCTTTTTCATTACATGGCTTTCTTGACCGGCTATATACGTTTTTTTACCAGATCGGCAATTCTTATATTGTGCGCATGCGCAGGAGTGTAGTGATTTTCACTCGACGCATGCTCAGTTACTTGGATATCTGTTCCGGTTTGTGCACTCACCTGAGTGCAATTAATCATGACTGATGACTATAAAAGCACACCGGGTTAGATCTGACTTCACCTCCGGTTGCAGGCTCTGCAAACCTCGGTGTACCGACGGAGAGGTGAGTCTTTCTGCCTTGTTGTTCTTCTTTTTTCTCCGTTTATAAATGTTTGTTTTAGAGAGGGTTTTGTTGGGTTATTCTGCCCCCTCTCCCCCTTTTTTACATCAGGCTCTCCGGCCATGTTGCCTTTTAGTGGAGGTTGTGGCTATTAAAGCATCTTGCAGCTACTTGTTTAATAACTGACTCTCTAAAGGAGCCGCAAATGGCGATATTGATGTTGGAGGCATTTGGATTCTAGACTCGATGCACTTTTTTGAGTCTGTGTGGAGAGTGTGGCTATCAGAAGTTGCTCTAGCTACCTTATCTACCTATGGGTGTTTTAATGGAGTCCTTATGATGATATTTGCGCTATAGTCATTTGGGCTCCCTACTTGCTAGTTTTTATAAAATTTACATAGTACGTTTTAAATGGTTGATACTCCTTGTTCTGTTCACATACATTCACTCCCTCTACATGCCTATCGTTGATATCGGTACTATTATTATAATAAACCTAGTTTCTGATAGGATATGATTTGTCAAAGATACAAATACACCGTTTGTTTCAGAGCGGTGCTCCTTTCCTGAGCTGTCGCCAGGTAGAGGTGTGGTTCCTTACCCAGCAGTGACGGGTAAGCTCTCTTCTTGTTCTTTGTTACCATTTACAGAACCTTTTGTAGTTTGTGCATGATGCTGATGATCATAGGTATGGATCAGATTTGTTTCTTCTCTCTTTATGTAGGTAATCTTCCCTTCAAGAATGGACAGATTGAGGAGCTTTTCTGTTTTCATATCCTTTGTGTTATAGCACATTATTGAGATAGCAGCAGCTGAATAGGTCCTGATGAAAGCCTTGCCTACTGTTAGGTGGATGGCTGAAACATGTTGACCACTATTTTCTACTTTACCTTTGCGGTCTAAATTCATACAGCTGGTACACGTTTTTAATCCTGGCAAAGGACGCATCTGAATAAAGCAACTGGTTTGCGTTCTCTAGTCAGTTTTAATTTTCACTATTTGCACATTCACGCATTTTTTGTTGCGCTGCGCCTTCATTCACACAGTTGTCTCTTCATTTGTGGATTTATAATATCCTACTAAAAACATCCCTGAGCTCCTCCCTCTCAGAGAGAGAGTTGTAGCCCTCAGAGGAACTAGGTTTTTCCTCTGGGAGGAGAATCCCAAATGATGAAGCATGTCACCTTTGGTGAGTGAGGGATTTTGTCCTTAAAAGGGAAGTGCCCCCAGATAGTTCTGTGGCACTAGCTACTAGGTTCTGTATTTTATATTTTCATGCTTTCAAATCATATAGTGATTTATTACACTTTGCTTGATCTCTGTTTTGTGTAGACCCAGGGGTTTTATATTGTGTTATGACATTTATCAATCCTCAGAGCAAACTTTAACCAAATTCTAAAAGAAATTAAATAGAAACAAGTATTTCTAATTCAATTAAAATGTATTAATCTAATTACATTAAACTTGAACCTTAAGCTTGAATCTAATTAAAATTAAATCCAATGAAATTGAATAAGTTACTTTAAACTGAACCTAACTCCAAACAAAATACTAAACCTAAACATTTTAAACCTAACAACTCTAAAATAAATCACATTAATTTATATTAAATTAGATACACTAAAATAAATAAATAAACTAACCTAGCAATAATAGCAATCCATCCTTGAATTAAATGTTGAATTTACCTGATTTAAGACAGTGACATTCACAACAGTGGGATTCCCTGAAGTGGTAATGTCAATGTAGTATTTCAAATGTAGTGGCTTTGGCGTAGTGGGGTTCACCATTGCAATGTATCACTGAACAGATTTACTATGCATTTGTGCAATGGTAAGTGGCACAGTGCAATGCAAAATGGAACACATAGCACTGTCGATCAACTTTTCTGTGCAAAAGCGTAGCACCTAAAGAGCGGCTTTGCATCGAATAGAACCCAATCACATATAATTCATGCAAAGTGGGTGCAAGGGGCTGGGACAGTACAGACTCCCCCTGGATTCATTACTATGCCTGATGAACTAATGTCACACAAATTAGGTACAACCCCTGGGCTGAGAGAAACCCATGTGATTTTACTACACGTAACACATGTAAGTTCTGAAAAATTACACGTCTATCTATGTTTTTTCCTCTAAGAAATTTGATTTCGTGATAATGATTTCATGCATGCGCTCCTGTTATATGAGAATTGTGTGCAAAAGGTAGGAAGCATAACGATGCACTATTTTCGGCCATTCACGCAATTCTTCGTAAATCTTGGTCCCATGTACTCATTATACAAACAATTATGATTTTGCAAAGTAAATCAGTTGCAAAGGTTTGCTGTGCACCATTGAGTTCCCTTGGCCTTTCTCTGAGAGAGTGAGAGAGAGAGAGATCAAGCTTAAGCATAGGTGTTGTGCCGACATGGTACCCTTTCAGTACAAAATACTATAGTTTAACAGTTTTGCATGTTCCCATTTTGTTGCTGTGCTGTACACTGCAGCACACATGCAAAGTTGGAAACATTGGAAACTTTTTTTAAACTTTCCATTAGCCTCAAAAAGATAAACATTTTTGGCGCAAATCCCTACCAATGTTAGTAGATAATGATTTGCATCAAAGCCCATGGATTGTTACATTGGAACGCCAATGCACCATCCATGGAACACCTCCTTCACACAAAGTAGAGCATCGCTACTTTTCAATGCAAGTCAAGGTTTGCACTGGAAAGTAAATTACACTTTGCGCTGGGTTTGCCTCACTTTTGTGACACAAACCTGGAGCACTTGAGTTCACACCATGCAGCTCAGATCAGACCTGCCCATGCTCTGATATCGAAAAAGTGAGAGCACATGATAAACAGGTAATAGCTGAGTTCAAGACATGTAGATGAGAACTGTGTAATCAGAAGGTTACTTGGTAAAAGCACAGTGAGATAGCTCAGTGGGCTAAGTGCCTTGCAAATCACATGTCCAAGTCATTGGTACTCCAGCAAGGGCTGTGGTCCATTCAAGGCTGAAAAGAGAGTGTCTCCGAGTATTAGAATGATAAAGGTAGTTTTTTTGAATTAGGAGATAATCATTTAACCCGGTGAATGTAATATAATACTAAAACACAGTCCCTGCTCCCCTTCAAATAACAACCAATGAGAACACCAATGTCCACCAATCAGCATGGAGCCTGTCCCTTATAGTCCCTTCTCTCTCTGTCCTTGTCCTCTTTCTTCGCTGCTGCGCAGCCAAGATAAGTACTATGTTTTTTCCTCTAAGAAATTTGGTTTCGTGATAATGATTTCATGCATGCGCTCCTGTTATATGCGAATTGTGTGCTTCATGCCGCTCCCGCTTTTGTTGCGCAGTGCTTATTGCTTATGTGCTTAATTGTTTTTGCTGATTTTGTGGCGCAGTGTTAATTGCTTATGTAGATTATTGTGGTTTTTTGCTTGTAGCGCGTTTTGCGCGTATCGCTTTAATTCCGTTGCTATTTTTTTGGGTAATTGAAGCTCGCAGCGGGCTTTCCCTGACGCGAGAGCGATTCGCTTCGCTCTTACGCGCCCCTGTGCCTGGAGAGCAGTGACCTCCCGCCCCTAGGGGGCGTGAGAGGTGCAGCGGGAGCGGCACGTTCTTTGAATTCCTATCAGAGGAATTTCAACGTTTTGCGCGCTTCCCGCTGTGTGGTACGCCGGTGAAGGGAGACGCCCGTCTGGGTCTGTACAGCGAGAGCCGTCCTGTAATTACACTCGGCCTGTGCTGGTACCTGCCAAAGTCGGTACTGTGTTTCTCTCTTGACGCCTCTTGTGAGGTCACGTACTCGCCTGTGAAAGGCACGTTTTGGGACACTTACCCCCCGGCTGATATTACCAACTGCACAGAAAGATTCTTGCTCCAGGTGGTGTCCCAGGGCTGTGACCCATTTAAAACTTGCGTTTTTTACGCTTCAGCACTGGACTGACACCCAGTCCCCCATATTTAAGGCCACTTTCACAAGGGCTAACAGTCTGCCACCCAGACTTATTACTCTGTTGGGTTCCCACTGTTTAGGATTTTTCCTCCATTGCCTGATTTCTTTATCATGGAGTATGAAGAGGATTCACAAGGGGGTGCAGACCCAATGGCTGATCTCCCATGGGACGACGATTTTTATGACGCGGTGGACGCCTCGATATATATCGGGCGGTAGAGGAGGCTATGACTCCTTTAGAGGAGAGACTATCACGCCAGATTGCCCAAGCATTTGACAAGTTGACTCCGCCACCTGCGTCAGGACCTCCCCCCCTACACCTGTTTCGGTGGATCCATTGGGCCCTCCTGCAAAATGTATTCGTGAAGCAGGGGTGGATGTGGACGCCTTTGATAGGCTACGCCAAGCTTTTATGGCGTCTAATCCCACTTTACCGCCTGGGACTGACAATCTTACCCCGGTCACTCTCCCTTCTACCCCTAAGGGTTCAGGGAACATAGTTAATATTCTTGGTCCATCTGGTCTTGATGACCCCGCCCGTCCTCCTCCCCCCGACAATGATATCTCTGACATGTTGGACCCAGCAGATATAATTCACCCTCGATCCTCTGAGTGGGCTCCGGCCGCTAAGGTCGCTTGCTAAATGGTAAGTCGTGTACGAACCCCGCTGGAAAAGGAAGCACGGAACTGCTTACGTGCGGAATGTCCCCGACCTCTTTGGAGGGCAAAGTAGCCTTAACCCCGGAGATTGATCCACGCATGGCTACCTTTATGCAAAAATTCATAAAGGCCCCAAAAAGGGGATAGATCGTTCTTGGCGCGCATGCCAGGATAAACTCCTGGATGCTTTGGGGCCCCTAGCCAAGATTCTGGACATGGCCGAGGAGGCCAAGATTTCTGGTGCACTAACTTCCCCTGAGACTCTGTCTGGGTGGGCTCAATGAGCTATAATATTTTTGGGTAACGCAAACTGTGCCCTTTTAACTGAGAGACGTCGATCTCTCCTCATAAAGGTGGACCCAAAATTGGGGGATCTTGCGGATTCTGAGGCAGGTGCTGTTGCTCAAGGGGGTCTCTTCGGAGAACCGTTTGTGAGAGAACTCGGCAAGTTTGTGAACACTTTCACATCCTTGGATAAGGCGCAATCAACAATTAAGAAAGTGTTTCCGCTGGTTTTCCACGGGGCCGGTCGAGGCAGGGGTCGCTCGTCCGGCCGAGGTGACAACCAGTACCAGCAGAAAGGTCAAGGCCCCCGTCAGTACCAGGACCAGACAAGGTTCGCAATTTCTATCCTACAAGAGGACTCCGTGGCAAGGGTAGAGGATACAGAGGAGCGAATTCAACCTCAAACCCCGGTGAGTGTACTCCCTTCTTCCCAGTTAAAATTAGGGGGGCGTCTGGCGAGTTTTTTCCCAACCTGGACTTCCATCACAAGGGATGCATGGGTCCTTCAAACAGTCCAGGGCTTTCATTTAGAGGTTTTGGGGATCCCAATACAAAGAGGGCGTCCTCGTCCCCTCCAGTTTCTCTTCAGGATACCATTCTAGTAGATCAAGAAGTAGCTTCTTTGCTCGCCAAAGGCGCCATTCTGCCGACCGACCCTCACCCTTCGGGTTTCATCAGCAATATTTTCCTCGTCGAGAAGGTAGATGGTGTCCAACGACCTGTGATAAATTTGAGCGAATTCAACCAGTGGGTGGTCTATCACCATTTCAAAATGGAAGGGATCCACCTTCTCAGAGATGTCCTGAGGCCTCTAGATTGGATGGTCCGTTTGGACCTCAAGGATGCGTATCTGGTGGTTCCGATTTTTCCTCCACACAGGGAATTCCTGCAATTCATCTGGAAGGACCAGACTTACGAGTTTGCATCCCTTCCGTTCGGTCTCTCATCAGCCCCGTGGTGCTTTACCAAGGTTCTCAAACCAGTGGTGGAACACCTCAGGACTCGAGGAGTACAACTAATGGTCTATTTAGACGATCTACTTCTCAAGGATTCTTGTTCCCAGAGACTACTTTCACACCTTCACATGGCTGTGAATCTCTTACAGAGCCTTGGTTTTGTCATAAACGAGAGAAAGTCTCTCTTGACACCTTCTCAGTCAGTAACGTTTTTGGGATTCATAATAGACTCCACTTCCTCCACCTTGAGTCTTCCGTCCAGGAAAATAGCGAAGATCCGTCACGAGTTGAGGCAGACTCTGTCCAAACATCAGGTGACTCTCAGACAGATTGCTCGTGTGGTAGGCCTGCTCTCTTCATCGATCCAGGCCATCCTCCCGGGTCCCTTGCACTACAGGGCCCTTCAACGTCTAAAGGCGTCCCATCTCCGCAGGGGTTGCCCGTACTCTCACAAGGTGTGTCTCTCCGCAGAGGCTCGAGTAGAGCTCGGTTGGTGGCTATGTCACATGGAGGCCTGGAACGGACGGGCGATTTTCGGTTCAACGCCAGATTTAGTTATAGAGTCCGATGCCAGCAGGACAGGCTGAGGGGCAAGATGCGGCGCAGTGTCCACGGGAGGCTTATGGTCGCCAGAAGAACAACGTTTACACATAAACTGTCTAGAACTTTTAGCGGGTTCTTTCGCAGTGCGTTGTTGGACCAAAGATTCTATTCAGTCGTGTGTCCTCCTGAAGATGGACAACGTGTCGGCGGTCCGTTACATCAATCATCTAGGGGGCACACGCTCAAGGGCTCTTTCAGATCTAGCAGCGGCTTTTTGGCAGTATTGCCTAGAGCAACAGGTCTCAGTCACGGCAGAATACCTACCAGGCTGTGAGAACCAGGAAGCAGACTTTCAGTCTCGCAAGCTCAGGGATGCCAGCCTTTGGAAGCTGGACACAGAGGTATTTGCAACCCTCAATTCTCACTGGGGTCCATTTTCAATAGATCTTTTTGCCTCAAGGCTGGATCATCAGCTGCCTCGATTCTTCAGCTGGAGGCCGGACCCTCTGGCTTTGGCCACGGATGCGTTCCTTCAAGACTGGAGTCAGGTTATGTGTTTCCCCCATTTGCGATGATCACAAGAGTGACAGCACAGGTCAGGAGGCAGGAAGCGGACGTGGTCTTGGTTACCCCACTATGGAGGTCTCAAGTCTGGTTTCCAGTTCTTCTTGAACTTTCTTGGGATTCTCCAATCCTACTCCCCCAGTTTCCAACTCTCCTCAGGAGTCCGGAACAGGTTGCTCATCCTCTTCTTCAAGAGAATTCACTTTGGCTCATGGCATGGCGGATTTCCGGACACGCTGGGAAATCCCAGGCCTTTTGCAGACAGCTGAGGGCCTTATGGCCAGAGCATGGGCAGACAGTACAGTCAAGAGGTACAAGTCCGCTTGGGGCAGATGGTCCAGTTGGTGTCTGCGAAGGGATCTCAATCCCTTGGACTCAGATGTAGTCCATATTCTTAATTTTTTGGCTCATTTGGCTCAGAGAGGATTGGCCTATAGGTCTATCAATACTTTCCGATCGGCCATTTCAGCCAGCCACGTCCTAGTTAATAATGCTGCAGTGGGTGAACATCCTTTGGTCTGTAGATTGCTTCGGGGTATCAGATTGTCTCTGCCCCCAGTACCTCGTTATTCCTCTCTTTGGGATGTTAATCAGGTTCTTAACCTTTTTCTCTCCTGGCAGCCTAACCAGTACCTTTCCAGGAAAGAGCTGTCAGCCAAGCTGGCTATGTTACTTTGTCTAATTTCTTGTCGCCGGGTCTCTGATGTAAGGGCATTAGATGTCACTGGTCGAATGTTTACCCCAGCTGGGGTCTCCTTCACTTTACACAGGAGAACAAAATGCCATACAAGGGTCATTTCTTATCCAGAGTTTGCAGAAGTCCCTAAACTATGTGTGGTGCGATGCCCCAAAGCATATGAGGAGATGACAGAGGAACTCCGTCCCCCTGGAGAACGGCAACTACTCATTGCTCTCCGGAAACCCTTTAAGGCAGTCTCTTCTCCCACCATTGCTCGGTGGGTTAGATGGGTGATGCAGGAAGCCAGAATAGACCTCAGAATTTTTGGGGCTCATTCAACCAGAGGCGCGATGGCCTCTAAGGCTTTTGGCTTGGGCGCCCGTTTGGAGGATATTCTAAACGCGGCGGATGGGTCGTCAGACTCCACCTCTAAAAGGTTTTACTTCAAACCGGTGCTTAACATGGCACAATTGGTGGTTAACAAGCTTTAAACTAGCATAATCCTCGCCTCCAGTCCTGACATAGAATGAAAAATTTCCTAGCTACCGTAACGGAAAGTTTCAATTCTATTAAGGACTCGGAGGCGAGGATTATCCCACCCTAGGGAGTTTCCGGTGAACTTCGCCCTCCCCGTACTGAAGTAAGTAACCTATGTATTTTCAGATGTTCAGTGATTTTGACTTACTGTCTTTAATTAACTCAAGGTACATATCTATCCACAGGTTGTATATCAGTAACAAACCTTTGGTGGTGACAATTGTCCTTCTTGTTGTAGGTGTCGATTCTAACAAACAAGATGCTTGAGGAGGATCATTTGGCTGTCTTCGCGCTGCGAAAGAGGACAAGGCAGTCGCGGTCGGTGTAGGTGTGCCGGCCGGGCGGTGGCGTGGGGCGGGGAGGGGCAGGGTGGGGGGTAGCAAAGTATGGATTACGGACCTATACAGGTAAGTAAACATTTAAATCAATAAAACGAATTTCGTTGCGAGCACTGCATCGCATTTGGCGATGCAGTGCGCCAAACGAAATTCGTTTTATTGATTTAAATGTTTACTTACCTGTATAGGTCCGTAATCCATACTTTGCTACCCCCACCCTGCCCCTCCCCCGCCCCACGTCACCGCCCGGCCGGCACACCTACACCGACCGCGGCTGGGACAAGGACACAGAGAGAAGGGACAATAAGGGACAGGCTCCATGCTGATTGGTGGGCATTGGTGTTCTCATTGGTTGTTTAAACTGCAGTTGTTTCCTGATGTATCATGGGAAAAGTAGTTTTGTTAAAGTTTACATGGCTGCTGTAATAAAGAGTGAAGAAAGAAGGCATAATCCTTGCCTCCGAGTCCTTAATAGAATTGAAACTTTCCGTTACGGTAGCTAGGAAATTTTTCATTGATACGCATATAACAAGCAATGGCAAAGCCAGTAGATCTGGCTTTACCATTTGACAATGCAAACAGAGGCATGCATAAATCAGTGCTTAATTTGAGCCAGTGGTTTCCGGTGCTCAGCGCCAGTACTTAATTTTTAGCGCCGGCACTTACGACAGTCTGCACATGGTGGCACTGTCAGTCGAATTTAGAGAGAAGGACAACAGCTGTTTATTAATTCAATACACAATAATAAACGAAAAAACACCTGCCACCCAGGCCATTTTTATTGTTTTGGGAGCCTGGAACTGTCGCACTTTTAAGAGTGTGGTGATTAGTAGTGTGTTGGTGCGGTCATTGACAGCTCTGGCAGAGGCAACAGGTGGTGCAAGCTGCGGTGGCCTCCTGACTAGGGCCCTGGCACTTATTTTTACACAAATTAAGCACTGGCATGAATGCTGTTTACTTGCGCTGCAGCCACAAACACTGCTTGCAGCTTTAAAGATGGAGTTATTGGTTTTGCAGTGCTATAAACAAAAGTAGCAAAAAAGATGTTCTTTCTGTAAAGAATGCGTGCGGGAGATAAATAAGTGACTGTTACAATGCGATGACTGAGTGTACTTTTCAGATGTAAAATAGTCCCTTCTGCATCTTCCTAGGAAGCGGAATCGCTCACCAAACAGCCAGCTGCATGATGTGAAAGAGAAATGTTCCCCTTGCTGGAGCCAAAGCCACCGTATGTGTACTTTAAAAGATTGGTCACAATAGGTATGCAGACAGTTGTGCTGAAAAGACAGACCTAAAAAGGCTCTGTGTGAGAATGGCCTGGGACCTGCCCTAGGCCTCATGTGAGGGGTGTCTGGAAGCAATCATAAATGTTACATCAATGGTCAAAATAAATCATGGTGCGACACTATCAGAACATATATTTGTATAAAGCACATAATAAGGCGGTCTTTAGCCTTGATGTACTTGGAATTTATTCAGTCTGGACGCTTTCAAAAACGATTTTGATGTATTTTTTGTTATATATATGCATAGTAGTGTTCACATACAATGCTGCCTCCATACTTTGCATGTATATTCTTTTAGAAAATGTTTGCATAAATGTTATCTCTGATTTTGCAGCGTTCTGGCGCTGTCTTGACTTTCTCAAGACATACAACTCAAACATAGAGGATTTTTTTATGCCCTGTAGTAACTGAAGAAGCCCAAGAGGTGCCTGTGTTTGGCAGGCTTACAGTCCAGTGCAGTTCGGTACATTCCGGATAGTCGTAGAAAAAGTCAGATTCCAATCTAAGGGCCTGTTTTAAAGTTGGAAGAGTAACTCCACCACAAACATGGCGGCTATCCTGTCCACTATATAACAAGTGCAATATATCCCATGGTACTTGTAATAGGACAGGCGGGATTTACTTCGCTGTTGTGATGGAGAATCCTACCCACCAAACTCTAAACCAGGCCCTACATGTTCTGAAAGCGGCATGCTACATCTGTTCTTTAAGGCTGGGCTCACTTACTTGGTTACATAGATGTCCCCACGCTATTTAAATATGTTTGGCAGCAGGGAAGGCCTGCCACTGCTGCTAAGCCCTTGGGTAGGCACATCTCAAGGTCCACCAAGTGGCGTGCCAAGTGAACCTGGGCATCTGTGGGCTGTGCCACCCTGGAGGATAAAGGTAAACACAACAGAGAACATTGAAGCCGATTCTAGCAGCAGTAAGCCGCCAGGGTGGCTTCTGCTGCCTTGCTGTGAAATGACCATTCAACTCCATGTTACATGCGAAGCCAGTTTGGCCACGTGACCCTGGAGTCTGTGGATTCATCCACTTAACTGTGGGTGCGGCTATACAACGAGAACTACGGTCATCCCTGGGCACCCACAATAGCTCTTGTAAATGTGCCTCGACTTCCCTCGCAAGACTGTTCATTTCGGCACATATAGGCTCTGCTAGTTCACGTGAATTCGCACATAAAGCTACAGATCAAACTAAAAGCCCATGCATTTTAAATATCTAAATTTAGTTTCACATTGCTTGCAAGGTTCATTTTTGATGATTTTAAGGGGAAACGTGCGTGTACACAGATATGTTCTTTAATGTAAGTCTTTAGTACTGCCTGTGCATGTTTCTGTTTTCCTCTGGACTTTGCACTGTGGTCATTTGAATGTGCCAGTTCAAGATCCTTCTCTTTAGATGTGACTTGAAGTGTTGGCTGATGCTGTTACTTTTTGTGAGGATGAAAAGAAGTTGTATTTCTGTTGGGTAGTGGTGTGTGTGGCTCGTCCCAGGAAGGGATGAGAGGACCTCTGAGTCTGTGGCTGCAGGCAGTGGAGTGTCGTCGGTCCACTGCAGGGAAGTTTAACCTGAGCTTTTCTTTATTGTTGATTGTATTGTGGATGATAGTTTGGAATAGTGTTTATCAGGCGTGTGTTTGCATTCTGATACATCCTTGGTGTTTGACTTTGGGTGTCCAACTTGGTGCTGGGTGTTTATGAAGCTTTGGCGTATTGTTTGAATAGCAGTGCAGGTTGGTTTGACTTCTTTTGTTCTAGTTCATTATATCTTGTCTTCGTTGTTAGAGTTTCCCTGTGATTTGTTTCTGCTGATGATGTGTTTCTTGTAGCAAAGGATGCTTCTTTGTGTTATGGCATGTCTTTTTGTAATGTCTTCTCTTACCTAGTAGGACTGGAGAAGTAAGGCAATAAACATGCACTGTGTGCGTGTGTATGTTTGCACGCGCTGGTGTGCGTGTATGTCTGTCATACTCCTAGGTCTTATTAGCTTGCGCGGTCGTCCCTGGCTGAGACATCATGGGCTTCTGGACCAGCCCAGCCTCCGTTTGTGACAGCTGGTTCAAGTGAGGACTGTGGTGAGGTACGGAAACCATCTTAGCTCCTGGGAGTCGGGCCTCCTGTACTGCCACTAGTACACCTCTCTTCAGGCATACAGCCGAGTCAGTGCCTTCCCCGAGGGAGGGGTCCGGCCACCCGATATTACGCACACATTCCGGATTACTTCCCTGCGCACCTAAAGTTCGCCCCTCCCCAGTCTTTCTCCCCACAGCAAAACTAAGAACGATTACAGAGAAGCCGAGCTATGAGCGCTAAAATACAAAGTAAAACTAAACTTTTCACCTCAGGCCAGCGGGGGAAGCTGCGCACAAGTTGCGCAGTGCCGCTCCCCTTTCTCTCGCACATCAGTTAAACGGCAGCCCCCTGACTGACCCTGAAGAGTGATCGTTGGAGTAAGAGCAGGTCTGCTCTGCACCGGGCGAGGGGATCTGTAGCCCAGTACCTGGATCAGCGGGTGTGCGCTGCACCCCGACAACAGAAAGTGAGAGAGGCGCGGGGTGCCGAGTCTGGTCGCTGTTTGGATACACAGCGTTTCACGAGCTGGTTTCAGCACTCCCGCCACGGACAGCGTCCGGGTTTCCGGTGTGTGCCTGATGATGGGACCGGGCGGTCTATAGAAGACGGACACCTGCGGAAACACAGCCTGCACACACCCCGGTAGGAGGCATGGGCGCTGGCAAGAGTCTTCATTTGTGCAAGTTTCTTGGAGCGCAGGAGGCCGAGGTGGCTGTGGGTGACCGTACGGCAGCGAAGCAGTGAACTAAAAGTGTTTCAAGGGGGCAAGTCAGATGTTGAAGGGACGCTCACTCCCGCCAGTCAGTAGGGCTGACCGTGTACCGCACAATACAGAGGCAGTCGCGGTCGGTGTAGGTGTGCCGGCCGGGCGGTGACGTGGGGCGGGGGAGGGGCAGGGTGGGGGGTAGCAAAGTATGGATTACGGACCTATACAGGTAAGTAAACATTTAAATCAATAAAACGAATTTCGTTGCGAGCACTGCATCGCATTTGGCGATGCAGTGCGCCAAACGAAATTCGTTTTATTGATTTAAATGTTTACTTACCTGTATAGGTCCGTAATCCATACTTTGCTACCCCCACCCTGCTCCTCCCCGCCCCACGTCACCGCCCGGCCGGCACACCTACACCGACCGCGGCTGTACAGAGGGCGACTTCGTAGCAGGCCCTCACTCTTGAAACGGGGCCTGGGGTGGGGTGTTCTGACGGTGCAGTGTGACAATTGAGCTGGGTGGGTGATGTGGTATGTTGAGCGGTTGCAGACTCAGGGCACGGTGGTACAAGGGCAGTGGGTGCGCTCCCCCGGATTTGTGGCGCCGAGAGCTGATGGAGTGCAGACGCACTTATTCTCGTGGCAGTAGATGCTGAGGGCTTGAAGAGCACATATGCGTGTGGCTCTGGTGCTGAAGATCACACAGCTTGCCATCACGGGGTGCTGCAGACCAGACAGCCAGAGGCACAGGGCGGGTGTTGCAGAAGCCACGAATTTGGCACAAGGGAAGAGAACTTAGGAAGGTTTTAGATAACGTCACTACACTTTTTGGCGCTATGCAGTAGGGAGGAGGTGGTGCTACAGACTCACACAGGCCTGTGGCACAGGGGCAGCATACCCTAAAGAGCGCGGGGTCCATGGAGATAAGAGCGCAGCAGGTCCTTCTTTTTGGCAGTGTCGATGCTGAAGACCACAAAGCTGGTGGAAATGGAAGCTGTCATCGGCGCTTCTCTCGGCTTATGGCACAGGGGTGAGGGAGTGCTGTTCAGTTAGTCCCACCAGTACCTCCCCCTTACCTTGGGGTTGGTGAGCAGCTGCTGCTCGTCCTGGTGCAGCAGAGCCCGGGAGCGGGACGCCGAGTTGTTGACGTAGATCTGCAGGCAGGGGTAGAGGGCGGTGCCGCGACAGCCCGTCCCGCAGGTGAAGGTGCACTCGAAGGCCTCCCCCAGCTCCTCCACCGACAGCACCGTGCAGTTGGCCGCCGTGCCCCGCAGGTCCTGGAGCGCCGGGCTCAGCCAGCAGAAGCTCAGGATGAAGAGAGACACCACCCCGCTGAGGATGAGGAACAGTCCCAGGCGGATACTCTTGTCCTCCGCCTCCGAGTACTCGTAGGTCACCCTGAGCCTGGCCATACCTACGCACAAGACAAAACCACGAAGCCTTCCCCGCGGGAGCGCCGGGAACTAAAGTTTTGAGCAGGTCCAGCTCTGCGACCGGGAACCAGACATCATCTCACTTTTATAGCAGCATCACACTCAGCAGCTCAACACACCAGCCCTCCCCAATCAGCACCCTAGCTAGCTGCAACAGGAGGGGTTCTCCGCCTCCTCCCCCTCCAGCGAGGAGAGCTGGCGCTGAGCCCGGCATCAACATCTGCCCGCAGCGAGTAAGCTCCTTAGAGAGACAGGCAGCAGACTGGGGGCTCAGGCTCGGCTGCTGCGGGGCTGGAGCTCTCTCTCCGTGCTGACTGCAGCCACGCGCCAGACGACACCTCCCAACCCCACGGAGAACGAGACAAGAGAGCCCCTCCGCTCGTCAAAACTGCAAAACGACATGGTTCCTCCTAAAAATATTTCTCTATTCGTTGCAAGTCTATTGATACATAAAGCTTCTTGCCTTTCTGCAGAAGTATGCATGGTGTGGGTGGATGTGTGTGTGGGGGGGGGGGGGGGCTAGGGCGTGCAACCCGCGGCCTCTGACCCCAGCCGCGGTCGGTGCAGGTGTGCCGGCCGGGCGGTGACGTGGGGCGGGGGAGGGGCAGGGTGGGGGTAGCAAAGTATGGATTACGGACCTATACAGGTAAGTAAACATTTAAATCAATAAAACGAATTTCGTTTGGCGCACTGCATCGCCAAATGCGATGCAGTGCTCGCAACGAAATTCGTTTTATTGATTTAAATGTTTACTTACCTGTATAGGTCCGTAATCCATACTTTGCTACCCCCACCCTGCCCCTCCCCCGCCCCACGTCACCGCCCGGCCGGCACACCTACACCGACCGCGACTGTCTGACCCGCATAGACCGGACACGAGGAACGAAGACGCCCTTCCCCGGCTCACCGCTCCCGTGAACAGCCTGCCCTGGGATTAACTCCTCAGCAGTCGCGGTCGGTGTAGGTGTGCCGGCCGGGCGGTGACGTGGGGCGGGGAGGGGCAGGGTGGGGGGTAGCAAAGTATGGATTACGGACCTATACAGGTAAGTAAACATTTAAATCAATAAAACGAATTTCGTTGCGAGCACTGCATCGCATTTGGCGATGCAGTGCGCCAAACGAAATTCGTTTTATTGATTTAAATGTTTACTTACCTGTATAGGTCCGTAATCCATACTTTGCTACCCCCACCCTGCCCCTCCCCGCCCCACGTCACCGCCGGCCGGCACACCTACACCGACCGCGGCTGCTCCTCAGCAGCTTTCCTTCGTGACTTTTGCTGATTTAATCCCAACGAAGCCTTAAAGGAAAATCAACAGCAAAGATAGGAAAATTGCAACACACCATGTCAGAGAAGGGAGGGGTGGGTGCTAGCGCCTGGGTCAGCCTGCCTAGCTTCAGGGATCACCGACACACAACTCGGGGTCTCCATGCCTTGAGCGTACAAGTGTCTGTGTAGGTCACTGTGTAGGGGGCCCGGCACGGCAGAAGTTGGGAAAATTGGCGGTGAGTCATACACAACGACGCATCATTACAAAAAACATTCTTCGACGTCTCTCACTAGTTCTTTGTTACTTATGGGCGCTATGTGGCAATAGTGCGACGAGTGGGCGCTTTCCAAAACATCTAAAAGGAATTAAATGTACCAGCTTCTGCCCGTGAACACTGGAGACGAGGGCTGTGACTGGACGTGGCACATAAACCAGTCACATCATTAACTGGGGCAACGTCTTGCCCCAAAAACCGATCGCACAGCTAGATTGCGCCGCTTTGGCTAGCATTTCTTCATTATTCCAAATTTTACTCCATATTTAATCACGTACTCCATCCTTTTTACGCCTCAATTTTCCATCACAATATACTGTAATCCACACGCGGGTTAATGTGCCAATTTTCTAATGTTAAAGCTGTGCCCATCCGGACCTCTTGCTGAAACACGGCAGATGCACGAGTTCGTTCAAAACAGCGTTTATTAAAAAGGACCCAATGCATTTCGGGCTACAAACGCCCTTCGTCAGGGGACGCTGAAAAATGAACAATAATACACATAATCATTACCCTGTTAACAATTTCTCAACAACTTACATCTTCAACATACTTTAGTGATCAATATTCAAAATGATTTGTCTTGTTCCAACCCATCCTCATTTCATATGATAAGCAATATAAGTGTTACCCCTTCAGTTTGCAAATGAACGCAACCCCATCCAACCTTAATCCCTCTATTCATCGAAGAAGCCAACTGCCCCTGCCCTACACCTCTATTCAATTGACTACAATCCTTATGGACCCCTCTCGTCTACGATCTTCACGTCCATTATTGCGCACTTAATTCACCATCCCACCCGGTAAACGCCTTGTCTCACAACCCTTACAATTGTACATACATAAACCAGTCAGCCACCCACCCTCCCAGCAGCAGGGCGCAAGGGGGGGTCATGCAGCCCACATCTAACATAGCTCTGCGCTGCCAGGAGGCGCTCGATGCCGCCGCAGGTGGCTCTGTTTGCAGGGCTCTTTCAAGGCTGGGTTTACCGTCCAGAAGCAAACAGGAAATCAAATAAACATGGCCATCTGAAAATTAACCGTGGAAGCAACAGCTGTTTCCGCGCTCATCCCTCGCGCAGACCACGAGGACAGCTTCATGTACCCGGGAGACTAGCAGGCAGTCGCGGTCGGTGTAGGTGTGCCGGCCGGGCGGTGACGTGGGGCGGGGGAGGGGCAGGGTGGGGGGTAGCAAAGTATGGATTACGGACCTATACAGGTAAGTAAACATTTAAATCAATAAAACGAATTTCGTTGCGAGCACTGCATCGCATTTGGCGATGCAGTGCGCCAAACGAAATTCGTTTTATTGATTTAAATGTTTACTTACCTGTATAGGTCCGTAATCCATACTTTGCTACCCCCCACCTGCCCTCCCCGCCCCACGTCACCGCCCGGCCGGCACACCTACACCGACCGCGGCTGCTAGCAGGGTGGGTTCGGAACCATGAATAGGACATCCGGGGAAAAAACTGCCCCGCATTTGCAGATCACAACCTTTGGAGAAATACTGCAGGGTTGGGCTCGAGGAGCTGAAGTTGGGAAACATGAGGTAAATGAAGCGCTGAAAAGCTTTTAGGCCAGTAACTTTGATCGAGACTGGAAACAGTGATTCCCCTGCAGCTCACCTGCACATTTCCTGGTACTGAGCTCGGCAAAATACGAAGTTGAAAGCAGTCGTGCTGGAACTATTTTCAGAGTGGTGGTGTTGTCGTCCATGTTATAGGACTAAAGTCACAGGGATCCTAAAACAATCCAAAGGGCCCGCAAAGGACAAGCATAGCAGATGAGCCCCGCCCATTAACAGCAGGGTGGTAAGAGTGTGGCTTGTAGTTAATGGTGCATTTAGGAGCACACTGTCACAAATATATTACTACAGTATGGTGTGGCAATGCACTGTCATTTACAGGCAGCACATTGTCCTAAGAAATGGCCGCTAAATGTGCACAGACATGCAGTTACTGATAGAACTATACAATGCGCAGCGACAATGTGTGGGGTTTAGGCAAATAGTTTTAATTCGGCAATTACTGAGCACAGTGTCTTGATTTGGTTTGATCACATTAAAGCCTTTGCTTCCAGCACACATCAGAATTACAAAAATGTGCTTCTTTTGTGCTTTTCTGAACTGGTGATATATTTTGAAATATTTCTACAGTTAATTTACAGGTATTTACATTTTGTTGTGTGTAAGAAAAAAGGCCTTTCCTTTCCCACTGCCTGTGTACCAGGCAAGATTGTCACACACTTATAGTTCGTTTTGCAAATACCCTACAAAATTGCAATCAGAGAAAAAAGAGTAAATGGCAGTCTTCAAGTTAAAAGACTAAGCAGCAATTTGCAATAAGACATGGCCTGACATTTGACCTCCATCTTTGAATGCACAGCAAACGTGACAAGATAAATATAACATTTAAAGCCATCCTTATCGGTCATTCACCTTCTGAATTTCACCATGATTATCCTCCGCCCCTATTTCCGGCGCCTATGCGTTGAAAGTGCAATAACTAAAGACACAATAGTGCTGAAGAGCTAGTTGTAAAAAAAGAGGAATACAGCCTTTAAACTAATTTCCAGTCAGGACTATTACAGTCCTATGGGATAAGCTAAGTAAGCCACGGAGTTATCAGCTTTTAAAGGACAATGGTTATGTTAAGGCCTGCACTTACCCAGCCTACTGTTCCTTTAACTATATGGTGTCATCAGCTGGAACCTAAGGGTGGAGAGGGTTCTAGCGGGCACATTTGGAGAACTGAGGGGATTACTGGAGGCTGTCTGGAAGTGGATGCAATAAACTATATGCTCCAGACAAGTGTATGTCTACTTCTTGTCAGGTTACAAATATTAGAAAAAAAGCTATATTAAAAAAAAAAAAGTATTAAAATAAGAGACAAATATGTTATAACCAGAGACATTATACTTAATCTCCAGTTTTCTTCCCCCTCACAAAGCAAGTGCTTCTGGCTTCAAAGCAGCCCCCGATGGCCTGTCACAACTGCAAGGGGTGAGGGGAAGGCAGGCCTGTCACCCCTGGAAGGGGAGGGAGGGGCAGGCCGTCCTGTCACAACTGCAAGGGGTGAGGGGAAGGCAGGCCTGTCACCCCTGGAAGGGGGGGGGGAGGGAGGGGCAGGCCGGCCTGTCACAACTGCAAGGGGTGAGGGGAAGGCAGGCCTGTCACCCCTGGAAGGGGGAGGGAGGGGCAGGCCGGCCTGTCACACCTGTAAAGGGTGGGGGTGGGGGGTGGAGGCAGGACTGTCACACCTGGAAGGGGGAGGGAGGGGCAGGACGGCCTGTCACACCTGTAAAGGGTGGGGGTGGGGTGGGGGGTGGAGGCAGGACTGTCACACCTGGAAGGAGCGAGGAGCAGGCACATCGGATGATGTGGCAGGTGAATTGCCCGTTGTCATTCTGCCAGTGGCATCATCTGGCCTCAATGAATGTGTATGCATTGAGTTCTGGTAACTCCCAGACTCACCATACCTATGCCAAGTCTGCAACAACCTTTCCGCTTGTGCACCTCCGGTAGATGGCCCACTTCAACTACCATAAAACCGGACCATCAGCTTTACCTATCCAACCCTGGCAGAAGAGGCAGGCACCTGCACGTGCTGGGGCAACAGACAAGCACGCACACCAAACATATGCATCTCCTTGAACCGTAAACTGTAACTTGTACTGCTTATGTTGGTAGAACATTAAATTGTGTGTCTGTGTATGTTATTTTGCCAAACGTGTCACTTTCAAGGTGGGTGTATTTGACACAAGTCTGCTGCACGAGCACAAGCTTTGGCGAGGTAATGATTGGGGAAAGGGTGTGGAGTTATTATTCTCTATGCCACCATGCACGGCATATGGTTGGAGGTTTGAACTGCCATGTACCAAATTATGGGGGACATTCTGCTGCAGTATTAATTCACTATTTTCCACTTTTAACTTATAATAATAGTGCCCAAACGAATGTTGCTTCTAGTTTGCACCAGTTTAACTCCTGAATACAGCAATCAGCAACTGAAATGTGACAAGTTAACCTTTGCAAAGGGTCTTCCACCGTGCGGCTCCACCCGTGGACCTTCTTGAAGTAACCTTTGATAAACTTGAGCTCAAAACGATTTTTGGGTTGAAATCTGCAGATCATGCAGCAGATGGTGGATTATGTGATAAATGGGGGTAAATCAATAATTGTGCGGAAAACACAGCAGCCGCAGAATTTCGGTGATCCTGACCATAGTGAACAGATACCATGCTTCATTTTGTGGAGGAGGGATTGGCAGAGCCTCTCCAAGAGAAGAATAAAATGTCCCTGTTGGACCTGATACTCATCAAGTAGCATTTCCCTGAACTTTTCTGCTTTTTCCGCTTGGGTTTTGCTGATTCTCTTATGTGGCCTCCAGGCTCTGGGCACTTTTGCACTGTAAATACGGTGCAAAAGGGCATGCGCCCTTCCTACCCATGTTAAGAAATGGCGCTGATTTAGTGTTCTAAAACATGGGCCGATGTGTCATTGCAGACCGATGTGTGCGCACTGGCATCTATCGGGAGTAAACTCATGAGCAGCTTGACACTAGGCCACTGTATGTGCACACCTGCACCTATGATGCCACATGATTGGGTGTGCCGCCTGCCAACAGAGGCTTGTGTGTGTGCACAGACGCACGTATTAGTTAAACCCATGTCCAGTCTCGGGTGGGCGAACTAGCACTCCTGGTGCTGGGGACTGTGTGTCCAACCTGTCAACGCAGCCTTGTGTGTGTAATAGCGCACACGTGCCCTGGTGGTGTGGAATACCTATGTGTGTTTTCACTACCTTTGAGGCCTGCTCTTCCCATAGGTTAACTTGGGGAAGTGGTTTAATATTACTTCGGGTTGCAATAGTGGATTGCAGTTGAGCAGCCTCATGATGTTTCCTATCGATGGATTCACCCTGCCAAACTCTTTCCATTGGTAAAGGGGGTTTTGGCATAACTCCCTTATAAATGCTACTTATAGAATATGAGAATTTCTATGTTCCAAGAGTCTGGTGGACCACGGTGACTGGCTCCAGTGGACACCAGGGGTTGAGGGAGCACATCTGTGCATTCCCCAAGAGACAGCCTTAAACCATGGTCATCCCACTGGAATGGCAGACCTCTGCCATTTGAGGGCCAATTGGGATAGATTGGAGAGAGAGGTTTTGACACTTAACTTCTTGGGACCGGATCACGGCCGCACTAAAGATTAAGATCTGCATTCCATGGCCCCATGGCAGACAGGCTTACAATTTAGGGGAGACATCAGTGGTTCAAAGGGAAACCCTCAAATCACCCCTAACTTCAAAGACACACAACAGTATAACTATGGGTGCCATCCTTCAGCAAGGCGTGAGATATGCTTATGGAGACGTGGGACCGGAGAACCCGGACTCCATGTGCACATTGTAAGAGGACTCTGTTTTGCAGATGGAGGATAACTGTCCGAATAGTGGCTTGCCTGGGCCGAGGACCTGCTGCAGTGTGACGCCCTGAAGTGTGTTCTCCAAGCGCCCGACCACGGGCTTCCTGTTCTTCCGGAGATCTCAGGGACATCAAAGATCTTCCACGAGGGACCTACACCATCTACCTGTGACATCTGGTGCCCACATCGGCTACTAAATCCCAACTGGTAGCGCAGTGTGAGCATGAAACTAAGGGGCATATTTACAAGCCCCTATCGCCACCACAATGTCACTTTTTCAGACGTTGTGGTGGCGATAAGGGCTCTGCCTGATTTACAAGGCAGTATTAAGCCACTTAATGTGGCTTAACGCCGCCTTGTAAATAAGGTACCCTTTCATGCTACACTTAGCGTGAAAGGGGAGGGCAATGGGTGTTGTGATGGGCATTCCACAGCAACACCCATTGATTTTGACGCTGCCCCCTATTTACAAGGGTGGCATAAATAGGAGGCAGTGCCAAAATTAAGACCAGGGAAAACCTGGTCTTAAACAGGCTAAACAAGGTGAAATGCTTTCTTTCTCCTAGTTTTTGCTGTTTCCATGTGTGCTACATTGTGCAGCACACATGGAAACAGCAAAACGCCATTGATTGTTTATGTGCAGGAAGGTGTCCCTTCCTGCACATAAACAATCATTGAAAAAAAAATGACATTTTGCAGCTTCTATGTGTGCTGCATTAAGCAGAACACACAGAAGTTACAAAGCGCAATTACTGATTGTTTATGTGCAGGAAGGGACACCTTCCCCTGCAACACAGACACCCTTGCACTATTGTGCAAGGGTGCCTGCGGTGGCGCTAGGCAGCTAAATTAGCGACATCGCAGGGGGAAATGCAGGGCTGCACCGTATTCTTGTAAATACGGTGCAGCCCTGCGTTTCAGAAGTGGTGGAGCGTGGCATTAAGCCAAGGAGGCTAACGTCCTGCTCTGGCACTTCTCTTGTAAATATGCCCCTAAGACTTGTGTCTGAAGACGGGATTGTCTAGTGTAGAGCCCCAGAAATCTTGCCCTCATCTAAGGCGTGTAGTTCCTGTAATCCAGGGACCATGACACTCATAAGCGTCTAGTGGGTGGTGAGCGGATTCACTGGTTGCAGGACCCCGCCTGGCCCGTTTCATCTATCGTGCGCATCTCTTTCATGCGACACGCCGACAGCATGCTCATTGCATGTGGTGTCCGATTCATAGGTACGTGTGACTCTGGCCCGTGGTGCTGCTAAAAAGTGTTCTACTTTCATGTATGTACATATTTTTGATATTGTGCACTGCATAAGTGTGCTCTCTCTCAAATGGGGGTTAGATTAGGAATTGTCAACAGAGTGTATACTATTGATATCATAACAACATGAGTGGGCCTAGAACTGCTATTAATATTTCCAAATGTGTTTTATGCCCAAAAAGTATATGATGTTCATGTCAGAATGACGGAATATGTATGTTGAATATAAACATTTTTACACACATCCTGTGTTGAGTCTCTCTTGTGACGCTCAGAGTATTTATCGCGAGTGACTGCTGTGCCTTTGCTTTACACATTGCCTCTGATATAAGCTTGACTGCTCAGTGCTAAGCTACCCAAGGGTGAGCACGGGTTGTACAGTGATTGTAATCACCTGCCCTTGACGGAAGTGGTAGGTTCTACCTGGCTGGGGGCATCCCTTCAGCCAACCAGACACTGCCAGTTCCAACATTTGGTGGCAAGCGTTGGGATAGGACTTGCAGTTGCACAGCAGTGCGTGGTGAATAATTGTGCATCACAACTTCACAAAGGCAAAAATGTTCCTTTATTTCCTAAGGTGTCCCTAAAGAGGACAGAGGAGTCGCCGAGGAGGGGCAGTGAGTACTGTTTCCTCGTTGATCTCTCTTTCTGCCTCTACTAGTTAGCCAACATGTGTGAGTCTGAGGGCCTACCTGAGGTAGAAGTTGAGCTGGCTGAGTTGGAAACCTATACGGTGGCACAGCTCAAGGAGGTGTGCTGGGCGAAGGGGGTAACTTGCAGTGGTAAAGCCAAGAAGGCGGATTTGCAGGACGCCTTGAGGGCCTGGGCAGAGTCTAACAATGAGAATGGTTGTAGAATCCCAAAGGATATGGTCCAAGATTGCCAGATGGGGGATGACATTGATAAGTGGTTGGCAGCCTATGAGGTGCCTGTGAAAGGGCACCAGGTCTCCCGAAGAAAGCTGGGGATGTAGTTTATTGAGGTACATGCCCCCGGTGGGAGAGAGACACCCTCCTAACACTGAATGTGGATGACCAGACTAGCTACTCTGCCATGAAGACGGTGTTGGTCAACAAGTTTGGGGATGGCCCCAGAAAATGCCGCCAATGGTTTAGGGCCAGCCGCAAACAATTCACCCAGAATTGGGTCAACGTCTTAGATTACACGAGTAAGGCACTGAAGGGTTGGGTGTTGAGCAATAAGGTCTAGGACTATGAGAGATTGTACAATTCAATCCTGAGGGAGCACTTCCTCAAGACTTGTTTCACTGACCTGCGCCAACACCTGGTCGACAGCAAGCTGGTTGATTGCCGGAAGCTTGCTGAGGAAGCGGACCTCTGGGCCAGCACCAGAGTGTCTAAGAAGATAGCAGGAGGGTACTCCCAAAAGGTGGGACAGGGTCTCCACCAAAAGAAGGGGGGTAACAAGAAGAAGGAGCCTTCTGGTCGCCCTCGGAAACACTCCCCGGGAAAAGGGTCAAACCCGAGTTCCCAGTCCGGTACCCAGAAGTAAACTGCCCCAGACAAGAGTTCACCGCCGAAGATCCCTAGGTGCTATGAATGTTATGGGCATGAGCACTATATAGGAGATCCCAAGTGTTCAAAACGGGTGGCCCCACCTGCTGGGGAAAGGCTTCAGGGAGGGGTGTAAGTGTAGCATGGGGGAGGAGGTGGCTCCAGGTAATGGCAGGGAGGTTATTGGTGTTACCCTAGTGTCCCTGGGTGACAGTGAGATGGTTCCCCGAATCCAAGTGCCTGAAAATACAGCAAAGTATGGGCAATGGGTCACCATCATTGGGCAAGGGGTAGAGTGTATAAGGGATACAGGGGCCAGTGTGACAATGGTAAGGAGTCAACTGTTCTTCCCGGAGCAGGTAATCCCCAGGCCACCCACCACGTGATGGTGGCTGACAAAAGAGAGGGTTGTTTTACAGTGGCCCAGGTGCTGTTTGGATGGGGGGGTGTCGGGCCTGTTGAAGGTCGCTGTAAGCTCCGCCGTGCCAGTGGCTTGCCTGTTGGGTAATGACCTGTAGCACACTACCTGGAAGGAAGTGGAGCTCCAGGCTCATGTGTAGATGTGGTTACCCAACTGGATCTGTGCTACCGCATGGTCCATGGCTACCTGAGACGGGGGCCAGAAGGGGCTGGAGTCTGGAACAATGGCCCAGCCCCGCTGCTAAGAAGGGGAGAAGACGAGGAAGGCCCAGCTCAGAATGTACCTCCGGTGAGATGAATGGGGAACTGGCTGAGGCCACCCCGGAGTCCACCGAAGAGGGCATTACTTTCCATGGTGTCCAATCCGAGCTTTATGGTTGGCAAGTGGAAGGAGGCCCCACCAGGGAGGAGTTCTGTAGGGCACAGAGAGAGTGCCCCACCCTCGAGGGCCTACGGCAACAAGCTGAGGTCCAAGCAGGCGGTGATGAATCTGGGACTCATCACCTATACTGGGAGGATGACCTTCTGTACAGTTAGTCTAAGGCTTCTGACCACGGGGACTCGCAGGGCCCTAGTGGTCCCCCAGTGTTATCGGCATTTCCTATTGGAACTGGCCCATGACATCCCCCTGGCAGGACATGTGGGCCAGGACAAGACCTTTGCCCAGCTTGCTCCTCACTTTTATTGGCCCGGACTCAAATTGTCCTTGGATGCATTCTGCTGGACCTGCGTGACCTGCCAGGCCAGTGAAAGATGGGGCTGAACCCCTTGCCCGTCGTGGACACCCCATTTGAGTGGGTGGGTATCAAAACAGTAGGGCCTATGGACCCAGCAACGGCCGCAGGGCGCAGGTACATCCTGGTCCTGGTGGATCATGCCACACTGTACCCAGAGGTGATCCCCCTGAGGACCACGACTGCGGTGGCAAAGGCCCTGGTGGAGATTTTTACCCAAGTGGGATTCCCTAAGGAAGCGGTGTCTGACAGGGGCACAAACTTCAGGTCTGCGTACCAGCCCCAAACTAACGGGCTTGTGGAAATATGACATGATCTGAGGCCTACCAGAGGCTCTGAGGAAAAAGTGGGGTGTTCCTACTGCCATGCCTGTTGTTTGCCTACCAGGAGGTCCCTCATAAGGGAGAGTGGTTTAGCCCCTTTGAACTCCTGTTTGGGCTCCCGGTCAGGGTGCCTCTGAGTTTGGTCAAGGAGGGCTCCCCGGGATGTAGGAAACTACATGCTAGCCTTCCGGAGCCAAATGGCCAAGTTGTGAAAGCAAGCCTCCCACAACTTAGAAGCTAGCCAGGACGTCATGAAGAAGTGGTGCGACAAGATCGTCACTCCAGTGGAATTGACACTGGGGCAGAAGGTGTGGGTAATGGATGCTGTAGAGCCGTGGGCCATTGAGGACCGATAGGCTGGGCCCTACAAGGTGATTGAGAAGACGGGGGAGACCACCTATCTGGTGGGTCTCAAGACCCCAAGGCAGCCCCTTCGGGTACTGCATGTCAATCACCTCAAGCCATACTTTGAGAGGTTTGAGGTTACCATGCTAATGGTGATGGCTGGGTAGGAGGAAGAGGAAAATGAGCCTCTTCCCAACCTCCTGGACTCCCAGGAGTTGGAAAGAGTTAAGCCGGACTAAGGATCAGGCCTCGGTGGTAGACCCTCGGGACTGTAATAGGATGCAAGATTTTTTCATAGATAAGATTAGGGATATCCTGAAGGAAGGAAGAAACACCCTGCTTTCTTCTTGCCCACTGATTGTGGCTGATGTGCCCCCCCATTGAGGTGGGCGTCTATCGGTATTTCTACCCATGGATCTAAAGATCTTGGCCTCATCCTTGTCAGCTGTTAATTCTGGTTCACTGAAAGATCCTTGTCCCCCCGAGGTGTTTGAAGCAGCCTTTTCCGCTGTGGGGGTGAGTTTTTGTCTTTACTGAACGCCTCATAGGCATCAGGAAAAGTGCGTCGGAGATTTAAGAGGGCTATGGTTAGCCCGTTGTTGAAGAAGGCAGGGGCTTATCGAAAAAACTCAAACAACTATCGCCCAGTCTCCGTGCTACCATTTCCAGCTAAAATCCTGGAGCGGCATGTGAATAAGATCCTTACAAAATTCACGGAAGATCAGCAAGTGCTCCATCCTTGCCAATCAGGCTTTCAGGCCAATCATAGTAACAAGTTAGTGATGCTCTCGGTTCTGGATGAACTTAGAGTGGCTGCTTATAAGAACAGGCCCTCCATGTTGATCTTGCTGGATCTTACGGCAACATTTGATAAGGTCGACCATCAAGCACTCCTGTACCGGCCAATAGCGTGACGGACTACAGGGTCCGCACTCCTATGGATTTAATCATTTCTGAATGACCAGTCACAGAGGGTGCAGATGGGTGGGCATGTCTCTAGAGAGAGGGTGCTCGCTTGTGGGATTCCCCAGGGAACTGCACTTTCCCCACTACTGTTAACTATGTATTTATATCCTTTGATTGCAGAATTAGCACAGTTGGATTGCCAACTGTTTAACTGCGCAAATGACACCCAACTGGCCTTACGGATCGAGAGGTCCATGAAGGAACAGTTGAACATTCAAAATATTCTGTGGTTCACTGTGAACTGAATGACAGCAAACTCGCTGAAAGTGAATCCTGATAAAACCGAGGTTATAGCTATCACTATGAAAGGGAATCCATGGAAGGATGTGTTTTGGCCCTAGGAGTTAGGTCCCACCCAGAATCCATGCCAGTAGTGAAAAGTCTCGGTATTAAGCTGGATAGTAACCTGTCAAGGTTAAGCAGGCAGCAACAGCGTGCGGGAGCTGCACAGGTCTCTTGAGGAAGCTCCGGAAACTGGTTCCCATCCTCACGTTTGCAACTATGTGAACAGTGGAGGCTGCATTGACATGGCTGAATTATGGTAACGCCCATTATATCGGCCTCCCCAATAAGCTGTTGGGTAAGCTTCAGGTGGTGATAAATGATGCAGCAAGACTACTGTTCAAGCTACCAAGTCGGGCACACGCTACACCATTGTTGCAACATCTGCATTAGCTGCCAGTCAAACAGAGGGCCATGTTCAAAGGCTTGTGCATTGCACACAAGATGCTGCATGGCACAGTACCAACCTATATTAAGGAACGGCTAAGGCAATATGACCTGAACGCCGTCTACAGCATCCCTTCAGCCAACCAGACACTGCCGGTTCCAACAGTCCCCACCACTCCTCACCCACAAGTGACTAACCAATTGAAATGACATATTGAACTATGAGTGTAGAATGCTGTCAGCGTAGTACAATAAAACATGAGTGATATTTATTTGGGGTTAAACTAAAACATAGAACAAACATGATATTGAGTGCTGGATGCCCCTCCCTTCTAGCATTAAAAGTAAATTGTGCCCAACAAAAAAAGAAAACACACACCCACTCACCTATCCACCCCCATTTCAGGAGCAGGTTATATAACGCACAACAAACAGTACCATGCAGAGGAGGAGTGGAGGTTTTCCCTCAAATATGGAACATGTACAGCAGAGGCTTCCTTACAAACCCTCAGCCCAATCCGTTCACTGAGCCATGAGGAGGACCTCAACTAGTCCTTAGACGTAGTCTGCTGCCTCAACGCACCTCGGCTTGTCCTCAGACCCTCATTCTGAACCTTAACATGCACTCTGTCCTTATTCTGTGACCCTCAGAACCCTTTAGATGTTCTATACTAGTCCACAGAGCCTTTTTTTTGTCCATAACAGGCCACGTGACTATCGGTAATGCCCCCCTCAGCGCCAAAGCCCACTGAGTCTCCAGGCACCAGAATAGATAGTACTGAAAGGCAATTCACCAATCTGAAGTCCCAATAGTAACACTTTTAGTAGCGCCCATGGGAAGGAGTCGTGCCACCATGAATGGAATGCATTTGCTTGCTGCTTGGTACCCTAGTCTTGCTTTTGTGCAGTAATGTGAATGTACCTCTTGCACAGCATTGCATACATGCAGCTCACAAGTGCAAATCCAAGTAAAACAGCATAGTGCAAGTATGCAGTTGTTGCAGTGTTGTATTCCGCTTTAGGGGTCCATATATAGGTTTTCCTGAATCATGTCCTTATATAGGCACAATTCCCATTGCCCTTATATAGGCATAGAAATCCCTGTCCTTATTTAGGCATTAACCGTGCACTCCAAATACAGGCTTGGTCACCGACATCCATCCACCCTAACGTCACAACGAGTTCTTAGAAACCAGACCCTTAAGCTTCGGGAGTTCCCCTAGCACAGGACTATTGATTTCTCCAAGAACTCATCTATTATGTATGAACCGTTATACCTTAAGGGTTCATTCCTGACGTCTTCCTCTGTCCGACTTCACATCAAAGCTAACATTCCACGACACCTACCAGGTATAAATATACCTTCCCTTGCCCAAGTAAGTTAGAGGAGAACTCGACTTCAGAGGAGCCCGTATCCCGGCCTGACGCACTGAGAAGACGCTGTCATTCCTGCACGCAGACAAATCCAGCTTCCAGTGTTCTGACTCCCCTCGCAGGGTGTTAGAGTTCCAGACCCGGCAAGAGATTCCCACCTCTCTCATTCTCAAGGTATGGAGCTGACTAGATCCTAGAGGGACTCTTGGCATATCATACTCTGCATACTAGACTTAACATACTCTTAGTATACCAGACGAGAGAATACTCCACCTACTTCTACCTTTCCCTACACCTAGACCAGGTTAGGTACATTGGGGTAGAACTAGTTTAGGGACGTATCGTATGAGTACTCGCATTTTTAGCTCATGTTATTTATGTACGTGAATATATGCTAAAAGATAATGCTAGCGCAGTATTATTTATTTCTACTGCTTACGCTGTACATTATTTATCTTGCATACTGTCTTGTGATCATAACAGCACATATCTCTTACACGAGAAACAAGACTGTTCAATAAAACCCTTTTATTGAAACGCCCGTCTTTCCTTTTCTGTGTAACTCTGTAGAAACTAAGCATGCACGATTGAATGAGTGAAACTGTTATCTATTGTTTCCACGATTCTGAGACATGTTCCGCTTCTAAAGGGAAACAAAGTTGTCATGTTTTTCGGTTGCCAGAAACTACTCCCTTCTTGTTCTCAAGGAGTTTCTAGTGGCCTCTGAGCTAGCTGGCACAGGTAATTAAGTTTAATATAATCGATAGGGACATACCGACCTTAGTCCTATGTCAAACCTATAGGTTATATTATTCCAATGCGCAGAGCCTATTAGGGAAATAGGAACTACACTACATGGCGCCCTACGGTTTGGTAAGGCAGTAATTTAACGCTAGATACTGAGTAACTTGTAGGAGAGTAGGATCTGCTTCACATGGGTACCCCCACCTTTTGCTGATGCTTCACTGTTTTTCGACTTTAGTCTGGCTGGGGCCCTGCTAATCAGAACCCCAGCCTAGCTGCTTCCTCTCTAAAATGGTTTCCATGTGCCTTAGGCACATCTCTGATTGGAATCTGGAGTGCCCTTATAAGTCCCTAGTATATGGTATACTATGTACCCAGGGCATAGGTACCTCAGAGGCCTACCAGGGGCTGCAGCATGTATTGTGCCACCCCTGGAAGGCCATCCAAAATGATACCACAGGTCTCCTACTGCAGGCTGGGTAAGGTGGTGCATGCACCCCTTACTGTGATATAGGCTACCTATATCACTACATACATACACACATATAAACCTATAAGTCACTCCTATGGCAGGCCTTATCAATCCTGAAGGCAGAGTGCTTGGTTCCTATGTAAGAGGGTGCCCCTGCATGAGCAGAGCCCCTCTGCAGCATTCGGAGACCCTTCTCTGATGCTGTTTGTAGTGCAGCCTGACCATATACTCTTAAGCGCATTATAACCTCGCGTTAAATGCTAACTTTGGGATGGCTGCACGGAAACATGTTGTGTTTGGTGTCAAACATCTTGGAATACTACCCCCCGCCAGTTCTGGCGGCAGGGGTAGCATTCCACCCTTCTAGAGGGAGAGACATGTACACACCTGCCTGCCCGGTAACTTCTTTCCAAGCCATGGCATCACAAAATGGATGCCGCTGCCACAGACACGAGTCTGGCCTCCTGCTGCTGACCGAAACTCCGGCAGGGGAGGCCTGGACAATAGGTTTCCTGTCCCAGGGAGGAGTAACCACCTCCCCAGACAGGATAGTGTGTATTGGGGCTGGGCGGGAGCACTCTCTGGTGCTTTGAAGTCCTGCACTGGGGGCACATTTGGTGTCCCTGTGCATACCCCAGTTCAAACCGGCTCAGGGGCTTCCAGCCCCTGCTCTGGTGCGAAACTGGACAAAGGGAAAGGGGTGTAACCACCCCTCTGCCCTGACCCTCCCATAGGTGGGTCCCCAGAGTATGTCCAACCCCCTAACTTGGTATAAGTATGGGACCCCAGTCCTTAGGACTTTAGATTTACCTGGACGAAACTCTGACACAGAATCCTGGACATTCGACGTTCTACTTTAAGATTAGAGGACTGAAGAATCTCCCTTGGGGTCAAGGAGTGACTCCCCTGCTTGGCAGGCACCAAAGAAGCAATTGTCCGGTCTGCATCGCTGAAGCTCCCGCCGGACGCCGAAGTCTTTGCATCACCAGAGGTGGATTTCCAGACTTCCCGAGGCTGCCCTGAGTCCCCAGCAAAGCTGAGGCCCGTAGCTGTCGTGGGTAACGTGGAACCGTGACCCCTGGACACCGATCGCATTTGCAAGTGCATCCTCTTCTGGGTCTCCCACGAAGTTGTGCTTTGGGCTCCAAGTAGCCCCAGCCTCTAGCACCGACTGCACCGAAGATCACTGGCCTCCACTCCACGAGTGTCCTATGAGCCAGCTCCAAGTGCGTCCACTCAAGGCTCCTTCGCGGTCGCTAGTCCGTTGGCTAGTAGGCCCTCCCGAAGGCCAATCTTCTTCTGCTTGGGCTCCCTGGTTGCTCCAGGCGTGCCCTGACTTACCCTTGCTGGGTGAGTCCTTCAGACCTTGCTGGTCTGCACCATCGTCCTTCTTCCATTTCCACGAGACTTGCCGTTGCTAAGGCTTGTTGGGTCCAATCCGGTCGCCGACACCCCTGCAATCGACAGACGTCGTGGGACAGCTCGAATCCAGCTCCTGGTCGTCGTTGACGCCTCCTGGACCTCGTGGCTGAAGAGTCAAGACGACCGTCAACCTACCTGAAGCACTCGACATCGGTGGGCATCTGCTCATCGCCTTCCTGGTCACTGGCTAGTGACCCAGACTCTGTCCCCTCTGCTTTCAGGTTCTTCAGATCTTCGATCCACCTTTGGATCCACCCGAACACTTTCGACTTGGCCGCCAGCAGCACTTTGCAGCCGATCGCCATTGAAAACGACGACGAAACCCGACCCCGAAAGACACCTATGCACCCGGCTCCCTGGGTGAGGTAACTCGAGTACTCCGGTGCTCCCGTGGGTATTGACACTAGAACAGCCTAGTTCTAAAAGGGTTTGCTCCAAGTCCTCCTCAAAGTGTCCCTTTCTTTAAACTTCCAACCGCGACTTTCCCCATAAAAGTCAACGGCGATTCGCGGCTGTGTTTTCACACTGCAGGCGTCCCCCGTGGGTCCCCTGTGTCACTACCTTGGGTGGTTCCTTGTGGTCCAAGCACTTCTACAGGCTCTAGGCCTTGTGTCTAGCTCAGTCGTGGTTCTTATACCACTTTATTGGTATATGGTTTGGTACGCCCCTAGGGCTCAAACGTGTATTTGTGCTATTACTGTAGATAACTAACTTATAACTTATGTACTTCGAACTCTAGCCTCATAAAGAGACTAGAGGGGTGTGTTTAGCAATAAATACATATATTTTGAATATATACCTGGTGTGGTCCTCTTTCATTTGGTCACTCAAGAGATTATAGACTGGTAAAACAAGCTGCTTTACATTCCTTCAAGACTTAGCCTGAAGGCTGCTCTCCATAGCTACCACTAGGATAGCTTTCAATAAAGGTTGTCTTTAACCTATCTCCAATAAGGGGTTGTTTGGACTGGTGCAAGGTGCCCACTATAATTAGTGGACAGCATATGCCAGGCCAACTTCTCACATTGGTGTGCAGCGTGTGGGATTCCAGCTTGCTATTGTTTTACCAGATAATCTCAATTGAATTGATCAACTGAAAACCACTAAGGGTACCTAAGGTACATATAAATCAAGCTTAGTATACAGTAAGTTCTACTGAACTTAGAGTTGTGTGTTAAGGGATAGCACACCCTTTCTACAACTCAAGAGAGTTTAGTAGGCCACACTAGAGTAGGTAGTGCATACACCACACCTCACTAGTATTGTCTTCAAAGCCAGGACCCAGTGAGTCCTTGCCAGAAGCCAGTGGGCTTCTTCCCTCCAAGTATGATAAACTCCCATTCTTGGAATTGAGAGCATTATGCAATACTAGGAAGCTGAAGGCAGGCAAAAGTGCCAGCACCCAACACCTCAGAGAGGTGCTACTAGCTGATGATCTCAGCAGGCCCCTAGGGTCTGAAGGGGTAGGCAGAGAGGGTGGGGCAGAAGATGAGGAAGGGGTCAGGGGTGAAGAAACCCAGGCCCCCTCTGAAACTGGCCAGGAAGGTGAAAATGACCTTGACCTGGAGAACCCAATTCCTCCTGTGGAGGAGGAGGATCAGAATGACCTCCCCTTTGTCCCCCAAGAAGAATTGTGAGTGTGCCCAGAAGGTCTAGATCTCCTTCTCAGGAGTCTAACCACTCTGACACCTCAATAGGGACCTCTGTCTCTTCTCATAGGAGAGAATCCTCTCATGACAGGAGAAAGAGACTGATTCAGTATGAGCAAGCCCAGCTTGAACTCAGAAAACAGCAGTTGGCTATAGACAGGGAGTCCCTAGATCTCTACAAAGAGAGAATAAAGATGGGACTAGAGTCCCATGGTGGCAGCAATTTCCCCAGAGATTGGGAAAGGTCTTATGACCATAGAAACCTGAGCAAGATTGTCCCTCCCTACCAGAGTGGGGATGACATCCACAAATGGATAACTGCACTGGAGAGGGCCTGTAAAGTACAGAGGGTCCCTCAGGAGCAGTGAGCAGCAATCTTGTGGCTCTCCTTTGCAGACAAAGGTAGAGATAAGCTCCTCACTGTTAGAGAGGAGGATGCTGATAATTACACAGTCTTGAAGAGTGCTCTGATTGATGGGTTTGGCCTAACCACTGAACAATACAGGTTAAAGTTCAGAGATACCCAAAAAGCACAGACTCAAGACTGTGTGGACTTTGTTGATTGTTCTGCCAAGGCTCTGGAAGGTTGGTTATTGGGCAGTAAGGTATGTGACTTCACAGGATTGTACAATCTTATCATGAGGGATATAATTATGTATCCTTAATAATTGTCAAAATCAGCTGTTGCATCAGCACCTGGTGGACTCTGATCTGACCTCTCCCCAAGAATTGGGAAAGAAGGCAGACAAATGGGTCAGAACCAGGGTGAGGCAGAAGGTACAGAACCAAGGTGGTGACCCTAAGAAGCAAGATTCTAAAAACTCTGATAAGTGTGGGGAGAAGGGTAAAGACCAGAAGTCTTCACAAGGCCCCCAAAATCTTCTTCAGGTGGGGATTCACAGTCTAACAAGGGAAGAGGCCAAAAGAAACCATGGTGCAAGGTCTGTAAGCAAAAGACCCACTGGACCAGTGATTGCACCAAGTCCAAAGACTCTACTCCAGCCCCCACCAATGCCCCTAAGGCACCTGCTCCCCTAGTGCAGTTACAGTTGGTGGTGGGACTACACAAGCCAAGGGTTTAGTAGGGTTGACCCTGGGTAAGGAGATGAGCTCTGACCTAGTCAGAGAACTCACTCAGGCTGTCCTAGTCTGTGATGGAGGCATGGATGTGACCTCCTCTGTGAGTCCCAGTAATCTGGGCAAGTACAGGCAACAGCCCTTAATCAATGGAAAAGAGGCTTTGGCATTTAGGGACACAGGGGCAAGTGTCACCATGGTGACACAAGACCTTGTGAATCCTGGGCAGATTATACTTGGTGAAATGTACCAAGTGACCAATGCTAGCAATGTCAGAACAGACCATACTCTGGCAGTTGTTAACTTCTCCTGGGGAGGGGTAACTGGCCTTAAGAAGGTTGTGGTAAGTGCAGACCTACCAGTTGAATGCTTGCTTGGCAATGATTTAGAAACTTCAGCTTGGGCAGAAGTGGAGCTCAGGACCCATGCAGAAATGCTGGGCATCCCTGTAGATGTGTTTGCTGTGACCAGGTCACAAGCCAAAATGTCTAACACTGAACAGGCCTTGGATTCTGGAATAATGGACCAAGTGCCCTCCAAGAAGAGGAGTAGTAGGGTAAAGGCAGTGCCTTCCCCCTTGGCTCAGAAGGAAGATCAGTCTCTTGAGGGGGATGATCTCAGTCCTGAGGAAGGAACTGTCCCAGAGGAGCTTGAACCTGACCAGGTTGAGTTCTTGGGGACAGGGGCCCTTCCAGGGCAGATCTGAGCCAGGAGCAGCAGAGCTGCCCCTCTCTTGAACCCCTCAGACAGCAAGCTGCTGCTGAGGCTGCTGGGAAAGCTAGTGGTCCCCATACAGTGTATTGGGATGATGGACTCTTGTACTCAGAGTGTAGAGACCCCAAGCCTGGTGCCACCAGGAGGTTGGTTATACCTTGGAAGTTCAGGGGCTTCCTATTGACCCTAGCCCATGACATTCCCTTAGCAGGTCACCTGGGCCAGAACAAGACTTGGGACAGAATTGTCCCTCACTTTCACTGGCCCCACATGTCTGAAGACACCAAGGAGTTTTGTCGCTCCTGTGTAACCTGCCAGGCCAGTGGCAAGGCAGGTGGCACTACAAAGGCCCCCCTGATACCACTACCTGTGGTGGGGGTTCCCTTTGAAAGGGTGGGTATTGAGATTGTTGGTCCCATGGATCCCCAAACAGCATCCGGGCACAGGTTTATCCTGGTGGTAGTGGATCATGCCACCAGGTACCCAGAGGCTATTCCCCTTAGGACCACTACAGCACCTGTGGTGGCAAGAGCCCTCCTGGGAATTTTCTCAAGAGTGGGCTTCCCTAAGGAGGTTGTATCAGACAGGGGTGCTAACCTTATGTCTGGATACTTGAAAGCAATGTGGAAGGAGTGTGGAGGGACTTACAAGTTCACCACACCCTATCACCCACAATGCAATGGTTTAGTTGAGAGATTCAACAAAACCTTGAAGGGCATGATTAAAGGGCTCCCAGAAAAGCTTAGGCGAAGATGGGACATACTCTTGCCCTGCCTTTTATTTGCATACAGGGAGGTGCCTCAAAAGGGGTTGGCTACAGCCCTTTTGAACTTTTGTTTGGTCACCCTGTCAGGGGTCCATTGTGCTTGGTGAAGGAAGGATGGGAGTTACCTCTCAAGCCCCCAAAGCAAGACATAGTGGACTATGTACTTGGTCTCCGCTCCCAGATGGCTGAGTACATGAAAAAGGCAACTAAAAACCTTGAGGCTAGCCAGGAACTTCAAAAGCCTGGCATGACCAAAGGCTGTACTGACTGTTTACCAGCCAGGACAGAAGGTGTGGGTGTTGGAGCCAGTGGCCCCAGCAGCTCTCCAAGACAAATGGAGTGGACCCCATACCATTGTTGAACAGAAGGGTGAGGTTACCTATTTAGTAGACCTAGGAACACCCAGGAGTCCCCACAGGGTTCTCCATGTCAACAGGTTAAAACCATATGTGGACAGGGCAGACATGGGCTTGCTCATGGCTACTGATGAGGGACCGGAGGAAGAGAGTGACCCACTCCCTGACCTGCTCTCACAGAACCCTGATGATGGGTCAGTGGATGGTGTAGCCTTGGCAGGCAGCCTCACTGCCCAGCAGCAAACTGATTGCAGACAGGTGCTCAATCAGTTCAGGCACATATTCTCACTGACACCCAGCCAGACCACCTGGTGCACTCATGAAGTGGACACTGGGGACAGTCTGCCTATTAAAAATAAGATTTATAGGCAACCTGACCATGTCAGGGACTGTATCAGGACAGAAGTCCAGAAGATGTTGGATTTGGGAGTTATTGAACCCTCAGATAGCCCTTGGGCTAGTCCAGTGGTCCTTGTGCCAAAACCTCACACCAATGGTGGGAAAAGAGAGATGAGGTTTTGTGTGGACTACAGGGGTCTCAATGCAGTCACTAGGACTGATGCCCATCCAATACCTAGGGCAGATGAGCTAATAGACACTTTGGCCTCAGCCAAGTATCTAAGCACATTTGACCTGACAGCTGGCTACTGGCAGATCAGACTAGCTGATGATGCAAAGCCAAAGACAGCATTCTCAACCCCTAGTGGGCATTATCAATTTGTGGTGATGCCCTTTGGTCTGAAGAATGCACCTGCCACTTTTCAGAGGTTGGTGAATACAGTCCTTACAGGTCTGGAAGCCTATAGTGCAGCATATCTAGATGATATTGCTGTCTTTAGCTCCACCTGGGAGGATCACCTGGTCCACCTCAGAAATGTTTTGCAGGCCCTGCAGAAAGCAGGCCTGACTATCAAGACCACCAAGTGCCAGATAGGGCAGAGTCAGGTTGTGTACCTGGGCCACCTTGTGGGTGGAGGCCAGGTTCAACCACTGCAGAGCAAGATCCAGACCATCATGGACTGGACTGCTCCAATTACCCAGACTCAGGTGAGAGCCTTTTTAGGCCTGACTGGGTACTATAGGAGATTTGTCAAGGGGTATGGATCAATAGTGACACCCCTGAATGACTTAACTTCCAAGAAAATGCCCAAAAGGTTCAGTGGACAGTTAGCTGTCAAAAGGCATTTGATGACCTAAAGCAGGCAATGTGCACTGCTCCCATTCTACAGAGTCCTGATTACTCCAAGAAGTTCATTGTCCAAACAGATGCATCTGAATTGGGGGTAGGGGCTGTACTGTCACAATTGAATGATGAAGGTCAGGATCAGCCAGTAGCTTTTATTAGCAGAAGGCTGACCCCTAGAGAGAAACGTTGGTCAGCCATTGAGAGGGAGGCCTTTGCTGTGGTCTGGGCTCTGAAGAAGTTGAGGCCATACTTGTTTGGTACTCACTTCCTTGTTCAAACAGACCATAAGCCCCTCTTATGGCTAAAACAAATGAAGGGTGAAAACCCCAAACTGCTTAGGTGGTCCATTTCCCTACAGGGGATGGACTTCACAGTGGAACATAGACCTGGGAGTAACCATGCCAATGCAGATGGACTCTCTAGGTACTTCCACTTAGAACATGAAGACTTAACTGGGCAAGGTTAGTTTAATGTCCCTACGTTTGGGGGTGGTTGTGTAGGAGAGTAGGATCTGCTTCACATGGGTACCCCCACTTTTGCTGATGCTTCACTGTTTTTCGACTTTAGTCTCGCTGGGGCCCTGCTAATCAGAACCCCAGCCTAGCTGCTTCCTCTCTAAAATGGTTTCCATGTGCCTTAGGCACATCTCTGATTGGAATCTGGAGTGCCCTTATAAGTCCCTAGTATATGGTATACTATGTACCCAGGGCATAGGTACCTCAGAGGCCTACCAGGGGCTGCAGCATGTATTGTGCCACCCCTGGAAGGCCATCCAAAATGACACCACAGGTCTGCTACTGCAGCCTAGGTAAGGTGGTGCATGCACCCCTTACTGTGATATAGGCTACCTATATCACTACATACATACACATATATAAACCTATAAGTCACTCCTATGGCAGGCCTTATCAATCCTGAAGGCAGAGTGTTTGGTTCCTATGTGAGAGGGTGCCCCTGCATGAGCAGAGCCCCTCTGCAGCGTTCGGAGACCCTTCTCTGATGCTGTTTGTAGTGCAGCCTGACCATATACTCTTAAGCGCATTATAACCTCGCGTTAAATGCTAACTTTGGGATGGCTGCACGGAAACATGTCGTGTTTGGTGAAGACTAGAGCTAGGGTTTTTGGCGTAGTCAGGAAGTGTGGCGCTCAGACTAGTATGCGTGGTGTAAATGTGAACTAGAGTAGGAACGGTGCTGCCAGGTCGGGGGATTTACCCAATAACCCCCGGAGGTGTGTGAGTCACAGGACCCACACTGGGAAAATAAGCACAGTCCCGGGCACACGTGGTAAGGGTATAACGAAAGTGTGACCGTATTGTTCGAATAACAGTTGTAGTGGTCGACACCTGTTAGAGTTTGAAAAGTTATTTAATGAAAACAACTGAATTTACAATAAACAACCAGCCGACACGTGTTTCGTCACTCAGAGTAATCCGGTGACTCTTCAGGGCTGTGTAGCATGAGTGAGGATAGAAAAAGCAGAACCCGTAAAACCGGTGATAATTCCAACCCGGTCGGGGGTGTACGCAAAGAACTTATATAACGGAGGAGACGGTGCTCCACGTAGAGACCGGGCACGGGGTGCGTGCCACGGGAGTAGCCGGGAAGCCTGTGGGCGGTGAGGGCAGAAATGCAGAAGGAGAAGTAATCAACGGAATGTAGCAGGCGGGAGTGCTGGGACGAAGGTAGAAGTATCAGAACAATCCAAGTAATCAAGTCCAGAAACTGCGGGAGGACAGGGTTCTAAAGCCAGATGGCGGCGGAAGTAGTGGAGCAAGGAGGAGAATAACGGCGCTCCATGGGTATGAAGCGTGCCGGGAGGCGGATAAGCCTGTAGGGTAGCTCCGACGAAACCGGAAGGTGCTTGTGCCGAGGGATAGCTGTCGTGTTTGGTGTCAAACATCTTGGAATACTACCCCCCCCGCCAGTTCTGGCGGCAGGGGTAGCATTCCACCCTTCTAGAGGGAGAGACATGTACACACCTGCCTGCCCGGTAACTTCTTTCCAAGCCCTGGCATCACAAAATGGATGCCGCTGCCACAGACACACGAGTCTGGCCTCCTGCTGCTGACCGAAACTCCGGCAGGGGAGACCTGGACAATAGGTTTCCTGTCCCAGGGAGGTGTAACCACCTCCCCAGACAGGATAGTGTGTATTGGGGCTGGGCGGGAGGACTCTCTGGTGCTTTGAAGTCCTTCACTGGGGGCACATTTGGTGTCCCCGTGCATACCCCAGTTCAAACCGGCTCAGGGGCTTCCAGCCCCTGCTCTGGTGCGAAACTGGACAAAGGGAAAGGGGTGTAACCACCCCTCTGCCCTGACCCTCCCATAGGTGGGTCCCCAGAGTATGTCCAACCCCTAACTTGGTATAAGTATGGGACCCCAGTCCTTAGGACTTTAGATTTACCTGGACGAAACTGTGACACAGAATCCTGGACCTTCGACGCTCTACTTTAAGATTAGAGGACTGAAGAATCTCCCTTGGGGTCAAGGAGTGACTCCCTGCTTGGCAGGCACCAAAGAAGCAATTGTCTGGTCTGCATCGCTGAAGCTCCCGCCGGACGCCGAAGTCTTTGCATCACCATAGGTGGATTTCCAGACTTCCCGAGGCTGCCCTGAGTCCCCAGCAAAGCTGAGGCCCGTAGCTGTCGTGGGTAACGTGGAACCGTGACCCCTGGACACCGATCGCATTTGCAAGTGCATCCTCTTCTGGGTCTCCCACGAAGTTGTGCTTTGGGCTCCGAGTAGCCCCAGCCTCCAGCACCGACTGCACCGAAGATCACTGGCCTCCACTCCAGGCGTGCCCTGACTTACCCTCGCTGGGTGAGTCCTTCAGACCTTGCTGGTCTGCACCATCGTCCTTCTTCCATTTCCACGAGACTTGCCGTTGCCAAGGCTTGTTGGGTCCAATCCGGTCGCCGACACCCCTGCCAATCGACAGACGTCGTGGGACAGCTCGAATCCAGCTTCTGGTCATCGTCGACGCCTCCTGGACCTCGTGGCTGAAGAGTCAAGACGACCGTCAACCTACCTGAAGCACTCGACATCGGTGGGCATCTGCTCATCGCCTTCCTGGTCACTGGCTAGTGACCCAGACTCTGTCCCCTCTGCTTTCAGGTTCTTCAGATCTTCGATCCACCTTTGGATCCACCCGAACACTTTCGACTTGGCCGCCAGCAGCACTTTGCAGCCGATCGCCATTGAAAACGACGACGAAACCCGACCCCGAAAGACACCTATGCACCCGGCTCCCCTGGGTGAGGTAACTCGAGTACTCCGGTGCTCCCATGGGTATTGACACTAGAACAGCCTAGTTCTAAAGGGTTTGCTCCAAGTCCTCCTCAAAGTGTCCCTTTTCTTTAAACTTCCAACCGCGACTTTCCCCATAGAAGTCAACGGCGATTCGCGGCTGTGTTCTCACACTGCACGCGTCCCCCATGGGTCCCCTGTGTCACTACCTTGGGTGGTTCCTTGTGGTCCAAGCACTTCTACAGGCTCTAGGCCTTGTGTCTAGCTTAGTCGTGGTTCTTATACCACTTTATTGGTATATGGTTTGGTACGCCCCTAGGGCTCAAATGTGTATTTGTGCTATTACTGTAGATAACTAACTTATAACTTATGTACTTCGAACTCTAGCCTCATAAAGAGACTAGAGGGGTGTGTTTAGCAATAAATACATATATTTTGAATATATACCTGGTGTGGTCCTCTTTCATTTGGTCACTCAAGAGATTATAGACTGGTAAAACAAGCTGCTTTACATTCCTTCAAGACTTAGCCTGAAGGCTGCTCTCCATAGCTACCACTAGGATAGCTTTCAATAAAGGTTGTCTTTAACCTATCTCCAATAAGGGGTTGTTTGGACTGGTGCAAGGTGCCCACAATAATTAGTGGACAGCATATGCCAGGCCAACTTCTCACATAACTCATTCGTGCTTTTCTCAGAGACCCCTACTCACATACTCCATAAGACGTCCGGAGTGGGTAGGGCTAAATATCCGCCATAACTAAATAGGGAAGCACCCTATATATGTTAGTTGTTTGGTTTGTTCAACATTGAAGGATACAGTGTTCCAAAATATTGTGCACCTCATCTTTTGTTTCCTTGAAACTTGTTCTACATTTTTCAAAAAACAAAAATGTCCATAAACGGGGACAATAACACCGGAAACGGTGGAGCTGCGGCTGACCCAGTCGTACCAGCTTTTAACTTTACAGGTTTAAATGAAACCGAGGAGGGTGTTATAGACATCCATCCAAACTTAAGAAGAGCCATCACTCTAAAACTTATAAAACATGGCCTACCACCAAGAGGCGGTAGAGCAGTTTTCGTGATAGAGGCACACAAATCTTTTCAGACAGAGGTATTCTATTCATGGGTCATATTTCCTGAATCAAATTCAGTAACAAAAATGTTTCACTTCTACAAAGAAGATGATCCACCAGAAGAATATATTCCTTTCGAGGATATTGAAATTCCACTAACATACCAGGAGCATCAGCTCTGGTTTAAAGGCGCCCTAAAACATCACAGAAACATTACCAGGCTCGGTCCATTAGGTAGACCAGGAGCAACATGGCCGATTCTAGCCGGCTACACACCTCATCCTGACATTGCAGAAATGTCAGACGAGGAATTACTTACTCAACATACAGAGTTAATCAAAATCTACAGACAATTAGTCCAATATGTCATGCAGACTTTTACAGTCCAACCACCATTAACCATTCCAAATCAAACTCCTCAACCGGGGAATACACTAAAAATTACACCACAGACTCTATACGCAGTCATGGGAAAAATGCCCACAAAACGTGAGCAAATTCCATTCTGGATAGCTCAAAAAATTACTCAAATCGAAGCAGTATTTTCAAATACTAGCCCGTATGAGAAACACAGAATCCTAACAATCTGTTTACCAATGGGGATCACACCACAACTGGAAGACTACACCACTTGGGGCTCAGTCTTTGCTGCCATCTATACTAAAACACATGGTATTCCATCAATTGCAGTAATACCCGATGTCCTGAAACAAATTCAAAATGAATACGGGGCAGAGCCTGCTCTAAATTTAGGTATGAAATTACTGAAAAATTTCGACCAGGTCTCAACAATAATATTATCTAATATTAAAGGGGAGGCAGCAGTGGTGGCGATCCGCCAACGATTAATGGAATTCGATGTTACAGAACATCAAACAGAACTACCCAGAATAATAGAACAATCTTATGCAGAATTAGGCAGAGATAGTTTGGGTGGAAGACCATTGAAGCCAAAACTATCTGAAAGTCCTGAGAAGGACTCTATTAAACAAACTCCTACATCTTCTAAAAAGAAGTGGGAAACTAACAAACAAAATTCAAACGAGAAACGTTCTCAATCCCGAGGTAGGTCTCCTCACAAGGAGCCCTCTGAAAGGAGGTATAACCTCAGGAATAGGGATAATTTGAAAAAGCCTGACAGGTATCAAGATACTGATACACGTTCCTCTCGTACCTTTCAGATCTCGTCACAGACATCGGAAAGAAGAGGACGGTCAGAACATAGAGAAGAACGCGTGAAATTGAAAGACGACAAACACGTTCCAAAAAACAAATCAAAACCTCAATTCTCAAAGAAGAAGGTAGCAGGTCTGAAGGTCAGACATGCCGAGGATACTGAGAACACAACTCAAGAACGGAGAATGGGCTCAGACAATGCTGGACAGTGCTGCAGAAGTCACAATAGCTCGCCAGAACCTGAAGGAACTTCTGGAGATAGTGGACTTGAATGAGTACATTACAGTTGAGACTGTAGACACCAGGTTTAGTACTCCACAAAAGTTATATGAAATAACACTCCGGATGGAGGGAGACATACCCAGACAGGTGAAAGCACTCTTTTGGGAAAAACTTTCAAGGGGTTATGATATACTTCTAGCAGAAAAAGACTGGCCACCACAATTTGTCAGGGAGTGCCCACATGGCGAGGACATTATTATGCCAGCCTTCTCTAACCATATTTCAATTCATCTAAAATATACTTATGCCAGGAAATGGGCAGTTGCCCAGGCCCCAGCATTATACAAAAATCATGTAGGATGGGACAAGGATTCACCTCACCCATAAAATACATCTAAAAAATGAACCTACTGCACAAAGGCAGTATCCAATAAAGCAAGAAGCTAAAAAACAGGTCAGGGAGATCTTAGATCAACTTGAATACCAAGGGGTGATTGAAACATGCACCTCTTCAATGAACAATCCTTTGTTTCCTGTCTCCAAACCAGACAACACCTATCGTCTAGTTTTGGATTACAGACATTCAAACACTTGTTCTAAAACATTTGCAGTGCAAAATGCACATAGTACAGCTTTAATGAATAACATTGTGCGTAAAAAATACAAAACCACATTGGATATCTCAAATGGTTTCTTTTGTCAAAACATAGCACCTGAAAGCAGGTACTTAACAGCTTTCTCAATAATGGGGACCCAGAGTCAATTTTGTCGACTCCCACAAGGGTTCAAGAACAGCCCGGGGTTATTCTCAGCGAGAGTAACGGAGTTACTACAAATTTATGACAATGAGGCATTGTCCTATGTCGATGACATCTATCTGACAGACGATGACCTGGACAAACACTTGAACAGGGTGAGCACCATTATACTGGGCTTCGCCTCTGAGGGCTACAAATTCAACTTCAAAAAATCCAGAATTGCCCATCTCAATGTCCTGTTCCTAGAATACGAGCTTTCAAGTGAAGGCAAGAGCTTGGCAGCCAACTTTTTAGAAAGGTGTGCGCTGCTCCAACCTCCTAAGACGCTGAAACACTTACAATCCATCCTAGGTTTCCTAAATTTTGGAAGAACTTACATTCTAAATTACGCAGAAAGGGTTAAACCTCTCTACGCATTAATCAAACCTGATTTTTCAATCAAAAATTGGACAAAGGAACACACAGAAATCTTGCGTTCACTCCAAGCTAACATGTTAGCAACAAATCACTTACAAACACGCGTAAGTCAACGCAATTTAGTGATCCGAATAATTTCGGGTCAATGCGGATTCACCTACTTAACATTTAATGAGGGTGAGAAAGTACCAATTGCATACAAATCACATTTGTATACACAAGCAGAAATGCGCTTCACTTCAACAGAAAAAATACTGACAGCAGTTCAAACTGCAGTAGCAAAAGAAAGAGCTCTAGCCCAAGGGAAAGGCATTATTGTCGTAACCCCAGCTCCGGCCTTAGAGGCGGTAACTAAAGCGAGCATTCCAAATGCTAAAGCATTACATCCGAGATGGATACAATGGGTTAATTCTCTTGCTGCAACAGATGTTGAATATGTTTTTGATCCTGATCTAAAAACACAAGCGTTCCTGCAATATGAACATGAATGTCCTCTGCCCACTGAGATTCTGCCTCTCGATCAGTATGAATTCATAATTTACACTGACGGATCCGCAAAACCCGCAACAGGGAGTAAGCAAGCTTACAGTGCAGCGTGCGCAATCGTTAAAGGTCGCATGCGCGATGGCAAATTCAGACCTATGGTCACAAAAACCCAATCTCTAGGAGATTGCACAGCTCAGGGAGCTGAACTACAAGCATTCAAACTGGCACTTAAAAGTACAGATCGAGAATTCCCCACACTAATAGTGTGCGATTCTTTCTACTGTGTGCAGTCGTATAATGAATATATACAAACTTGGCTTGAAAACGGGTTCAAAGATGCAAAAGGTGGCACAATAAAGCATAAAACGCTTTGGGAACAAGTAGTTCAGTTAAAAAGCGAACTACCAAAGGCTCACGTGATCCACACACTGAGTCATCAACGTGATGGCGTTCACGTTGCATGGAATTCATTGGCTGATGAAGCCGCAAAGGGGGCTGTTCAGATGGCTTCCGTAGCTGCGATCAATCGTTCAAAAACGAAAATAGACAGTGAGATAATGTTGGCTGTCAATGCTACGAGCAAAGGCAGTGGTGCAGCGTTACCAAAAAAGTTTCCACTCAAGTACTCATATGAAATTGATGCGAACAACGTTCCTTTTGCTCGAATCCCTGGAGTGGGGGATAGGGTAATTCCAAACATGGAACGAAGAGCAGCTTTGATTTATGAAACACATCTGGGGGAGGGTCTGTCACATCAAGGGATCTCTAAAGCAATATTGACATTAAAAGAGATGTACTGGTGGCCTGGAATGAATACAGAAATACACATATTCATCAACAACTGCTTAGACTGTAAATTACAGCGGGAAAGCCACCAGACACCATGCTACGAATGTAGCTGCCCAGTACAGACACCATTGTTGGACAGCATTAGACTATCTATGCACAGGAGTCCTCATGGACGAGTGCAATCCCACAAATACTAAGTCAAGGTTCCTATGGATATGGCCTCAGCGCTCGGCTGACGCTCGAACTGTTATAAAAGATTTGCAAGTCTTTATCGGCACATACGCAATAGGCACGCTACATTCTGACCAGGGCCCTGCGTTTAGCTCTCGGGCTTACAAAGATGCCATGGCCAGTCTGGGCGTTGCATTGCGGTACTCCTCTCCGTTTCATCCTGAGGGAAATTCTGTTGTGGAAAGGAAAAACCGGGACATAAAGCAGTCTATAACAGGTAGGGTATTAGGTTCGGGTGATGGGTGATGGGTGGGTCAAACATCTATATGGGGTCCAACGCTCATTAAACAATTTGCCAAGAAGTTCTCTAGGGGGGGTCACTCCATATGAGGTCCTATTTGGGACAAGAATGTTGGTGCCAGATCTGGAATGCAGTGGCACAGTGGTGGAAAATAAACCTTTTGATATCAAAGATCGTTTGGCTGTTTTACAGGAACTCAATGAACTAGGATCGAAACAAAGCAACGTATTCCTGCAGCCAACCACCACTGGGGAAAGACCGGCAGTCCCAGCAAGGCCTGTCTGGATTCCAAAAGTTGGGGATCTAGTCAGAGAAAAGATTGCGGACAAGAAGGAATTTGGACCTTCTTACAGACAACCAGTACCTGTCCTAGCCGTTCAAGGAACAAGAACAATACTTCTGCCGCCCCTTGCTGGAAAAAAGGAGAAAAGATTTGTGTCCATCGACCTCATCAAACCACAGTATGTGGCCAATACTAAATAGTAGGCCTCGTGGACTCCGACCTAGTAGCAGACACACTCCTCTCGCTACTATCCAAGAGGTTCAGACTGAAAGACTGATAACCATCGAGAATTCAGCAGTAACAGATGAAGGACTGAGCAACAATGCTATGGAACTCATCCCTCTTGAAACACAAGTAACATTTCGTCCAAATACACCTGTATACACCAATGTAACAAGTGATCAACTGGTACCAGCGATTTCTACAAATCCTGATGCAATTCCAACAATTGACAGAACTGCTTCTGGCTACTTCATTAACTTTGATACGTTTTCCGAGGATCCGAGTGAGCCCGAGACGTCACCAGCATCAAAAACTTTTAAACAGCAAGTACAAGACTTTTTGCATTTTTTGAAAAAGACTTATCTAGTTTCACCATGGATTGAACTTTGGGTTATTTCTGGAATATTTTTCTTCCTACTTTGGCTAGCTTTGGTTCTGACTATGAGCATGCTTATAAATGGGAGATACATCCATTTGGACACTGAAAGAAAAGAAGTGAACTTACTTTTGAATCCTCACAAATCATCCCATCGTGAAACAAGAGACTTGTCTGCAGTGAACATCACAGCCGTTCCTATACAGGATGGTATAGTGTGGGACAAAACTGATTTTGATATCTTCGGCCCGACGGAACATTTGAACATTCCACATTTATTTAAGATCTCACTAAGTGATTTTGTTTCATTCAGTACCTTTTCTGATGATTGGGACTTTGAAACCGTACATGATATGATGTTTGACCTAGAAAAATCTGCTGCATTTTCTAATAATGAATATTTAGAGGGTTCATCAGACTATGAACAGCTGTATTGCTATAACCACTATGGTCATCATTTTTTGCATAAATCTGCAACACCTAGAAATGTGTTTATGTTTAACCAATGGGAGCATTGTCCTACACCACCAAAAGGTAGTTCAAAAACATTTTCTAAAAAGTTTCCATATTTTTCAGGATACAATACATCTGATCCAGAAACATTTTACTATAGAAATGTAAACAAAACAGGACTGAAAATTATGTTAACGAATACAAAACAGATATACTCTGCAGCATTTAGTGCCCGACTGTCTAGACAGGGTTTCGACTTATGGAAAGACACAATAGACACAAAATCTGTCTGGGGTACTAAAGATTGGCAAGTACAGGGGATAGAAGCTTTATTTAGAGCCTGTATCGTCCCTCAGCAAATAATGTTTTTGAATGACACGGTCCAACAAACGTCTTGCCTTGGGTTAGCCAAGATCAAAGACATGAAAAATCCTTCTGTACCAATACCTGCAAGTGATAACAATACACAGGCAGCGGTTACAGTTGACACCATACTACAACTCAACAGAACAAATCCTGATTGGAGAAAATGGTTGATCTGGCCCACAGACACAAACAACTGTCAAGCGAGATTCCTGAATAAAACACAGGGGTTTACTATTCATAGGCCAGACCCACGATACGTCCAAAGACAGCATCCGGGGGTAGTAACAACATACAGTGTAGGAAAATTATGCCTCGATTGGCTGCAAAAATCTACACTTAAGGATGTGAAACAACACTTATCTTTACTTAAAGAAGACGCAGACCTTAGGGAATTCTTGCTTGGACCAAGAAAACCGCGTCAAAAACGTTTCATATATGCCGGCATCTATGCTGCTTATAATGAAGCATGGAAGGTGTCACAGATGGAGGCCGCAGAACGCATACGTGAACTTGATCGTATTAATTTAGAGAAAACTCTCTCTGTGGTCGACAATGGGTTAACAACTTTGTCCTCCAGAATTTATTCATTGGACGGTATTGTATCCTCTGCTATCGACATACTGGAACAAGATTTAGCCATGTTACAACAAGGCCAAACACAGTTACGTTCTATTATGTTATTAAGCTGGACCTTGCAATCTTTGCGTGCGGGCTATGTGCCTTGGCGTTTTATCAACACAACGGCTCTGTTTGAAGAATACAATCTAACTGATAAACAGATCGAACTGGCACAAAGGGGAGCAAAGTATACAGTACTGAGCATTGAAAAACTTGAAAAATTACCATTCACAGTGGCAGAAAAATCAGCTACAGAATGGCTTATTCATGGCAAAAATCACACTACCTGTGACTACTTTTCAGTTTCAGTATTGCCTCAAACAGATGCAAGCAGGCAAATATGAAAGGTTGGGTAAAGAATACATTAAGACATCCTGGAATTTACCATACACATATAGATGTTGGAGTGGGGATCGTGAAGTGTTTCTAAGCGGTACACACTGTGAAAATGCACTAAGCGGTTCACTGATTTGTCAGGACATATCTTTACACTGGGCTTGTAATGGTTCTGTGGCAAATTTGCCCTGCCACCAGCAGGGTACACCAGCTGCTGTGATTAATCCAACGTTTGGACAACTTTCTAATGGGAGTTACCTCATGTTGAATGATCAGAGTTGCTGTGGCATGTTGCCAGGCATCCCATATCTAGTAACGGTCAACTCCAGGGTCACTTGCTGTATGCAAGTATTGTTTGCCCCAATAGACACAGTCAGGGAGACGCATTTATGGCCTTCGTTAAATGCCTCTTTTATACGATTTGATACTTTAAGCAGAATGAAAGCCATGCTTATACAACAATCAGTGCCTTTGACCTCGGCCAAAGAAACTTATGATCTACAAGTTGCAAGGACTTCAGCTGAGATACAAGCTTTAATTCGTACAAACTACCCTATACATTTCATAGAAATGATAGGACGTATCTTTAACATGTCAGATACAAGCGGAATTGTACATGTATTTAAGACCATCTGTTCCGGACTATTAGCACCTTTCCAGGCTGTCCTCGGAATCATCCCAAACTTCGCACATTCGGTGTTTGGTGGTGTGCCGTTAATTCTAGCACTTGTTGCAGGAATTCTGTTTCTATTCCTCCTACTACGCTATGGCAAGCCTCTTCGCCAACATCACTCCGAGCGATGTGGAGAGAGCCCTCCTTGAACGGAAATGCCGTGAGCGAATAGTACAGCTTTTGGGCATGCCTCGTCTATGGGAACTTAATACAACGTGGTTCCTGTCATTCAGACCAATCTGGCAAGATTGCATCTTACCTGTTCTACGCTGCCTGGTTTGCGGTGAAGAATGCGTGCTAGACATCTGTCTAACACTCCCATCAGTCATGCCAACGGATATCGATACCCCTCTGGACCCGATAACGGCCCATGCTGTGTGTTGTCCCCAAAGGCTTCCAATCCTGATGGCGGCATTCATTGAGGCCTCACAGACGCTTCCGGCTGCTGCTGAGGTACGAGATGGATCAACGGGCACACAGGTAACAACGGACGCAAACATTGCATCTTCTGCTGAAGGCGATGTTTCTCATCTCTGTGCAATTAACCTTATGAACGAGGTGTTCCAAATGTCACCGACTTCGGTGGATGATATTTTGGCTACGGACATAGATGATCTAATGTTTACGCCACACCCATACACTGACTTTGATTCGGCTCACAGTGTACCAGGGCAACAATGAAATTTGGCCTTCATATTTTTCAAACTTGGAACTTTTCCCAGAATTGAACTTTTTCTCTTTTTTTTTAAATTTTTGAATGACATGGCGAAATGAACAATCTGCTTACAGTAGAACTAGTCTTATAAAACGGACTTCTTTGATTACTTCCAGGGACACATTGTCACCTTACTTGTCTGACATTTCATTTACTTCCATGATATGCAATGGCTTGATTTTAAGAACTTATCGACCATTTGGTCATATGTATAATTTTCTGTTTTCATTCACGTTGCATTTTACTTCCGTTATATGCTTAGAATGGAAACGATGCTTTAAATGTACAGTACCTATTGCATTTCAACAGTTTTGAGCTTCTTTTAAAATGCTTTTAGAAATGTTTTTAGCAACATGTGGTACTCAATTTTATGTTTAGCATTTAAATGTTTAGCATTTAGTATTATCGTTCAATCGAAGATGGAGTGGGTGTTGTATTCCGCTTTAGGGGTCCATATATAGGTTTTCCTGAATCATGTCCTTATATAGGCACAATTCACATTGCCCTTATATAGGCACAGAAATCCCTGTCCTTATTTAGGCATTAACCGTGCACTCCAAATACAGGCATGGTCACCGACATCCGTCCACCCTAACATCACAACGAGTTCTTAGAAACCAGACCATTAAGCTTCGGGAGTTCCCATAGCACAGGACTATTGATTTCTCCAAGAACTCATCTATTATGTATGAACCGTTATACCTTAAGGGTTCATTCCTGACGTCTTCCTCTGTCCGACTTCACGTCAATGCTAACATTCCACGACACCTACCAGGTATAAATATACCTTCCCTTGCCCAAGCAAGTTAGAGGAGACCTCGACTTCAGAGGAGCCCGTATCCCGGCCTGACGCACTGAGAAGACGCTGTCATTCCTGCACGCAGACGAATCCAGCTTCCAGTGTTCTGACTCCCCTCGCAGGGTGTTAGAGTTCCAGACCCGGCAAGAGATTCCCACCTCTCTCATTCTCAAGGTATGGAGCTGACTAGATCCTAGAGGGACTCTTGGCATATCATACTCTGCATACTAGACTTAACATACTCTTAGTATACCAGACGAGAGAATACTCCTCCTACTTCTACCTTTCCCTACACCTAGACCAGGTTAGGTACATTGGGGTAGAACTAGTTTAGGGACGCATCGTATGAGTACTCGCATTTTTAGCTCATGTTATTTATGTACGTGAATATATGCTAAAAGATAACGCTAGCGCAGTATTATTTATTTCTACTGCTTACGATGTACATTATTTATCTTGCATACTGTCTTGTGATCATAACAGCACATATCTCTTACACGAGAAACAAGACTGTTCAATAAAACCCTTTTTATTGAAACGCCCGTCTTTCCTTTCTGTGTAACTCTGTAGAAACTAAGCATGCACGATTGAATGAGTGAAACTGTTATCTATTGTTTCCACGATTCTGAGACATGTACCGCTTCTAAAGGGAAACAAAGTTGTCATGTTTTTCGGTTGCCAGAAACTACTCCCTTCTTGTTCTCAAGGAGTTTCTAGTGGCCTCTGAGCTAGCTGGCACAGGTAATTACGTTTAATATAATCGATAGGGACATACCGACCGTAGTCCTATGTCAAACCTATAGGTTATATTATTCCAATGCGCAGAGCCTATTAGGGAAATAGGAACTACACTACAGCAGAGATCACAAGTTTCAGTCCTGGGAAATATTCAGAGGGTTTTGCACCTGCTGCAACTTCTGCATGTAACCTGCTGGGCCTTATGTGTCCATTGTTGCAGGGCTTCATTATTAAACCATTGAAGAAAACAAATGTTATTGAGTTAGTGCCAAAAAGCTATTCAGTTTATACTGTGTGCTACTCAACTAGTATTTATAATTATACATATACACTCACAATGTAAACTCCAAAGTAATAAATAGACATGCTTCTTTCCAGGCCCATAATGAAGAAACATTATAAAATGCTTGTTCTCTCACCTTGTTCTTTTAGCGTCATTAACATTTTCTTCACTTTTTCTTGATAGATCCTTTAAATGAAACATTTTGGTGGAGGTGTCTGTCTTTTTTTTTTTTTTTTTGTACAAATTTCTTTAGCCCCGAATTACAGCCTTTAATGGTAATGAGGCACCAGGAGCTGCACAGCATGGTCATTTTCTGTAGGTTTTGCACACACTGACATCACCCTTATGTTGACAATCCCTATCCTGTGAGAGTATTAAAAAGGTAAATTAATAAGTGTCAAAATGGGCGCGCTTAGGCGTGCATGCTGACAGATAGTGCTCGTAGGTTTGTCGTAATTGGAAACCTGATTTAATCAAGCGTAATTGTCAAATTAGTGAAGAATAATGATCATGCCAAACCAAAAATTACATCTAGAGTACCCCGCAGTCACTAAATATACATATATGTCCAAATATACATGAATGAATGAACACTCAAGTATAAGATTATACAGAATGTACCACAAATATATACAAGCCACCAAACACATACAACATTACAAATATTCTCCTGTACCTCCAGATGATTCACCTAAAGGTGCCTGAATAATGAGTCAATTTCAAAGTCCACCTAAGAGGTAGTCACTCTGACAAAGAGAACACAGGAGAAACTCCACTTATTTCTTTCCTCCTCATCGATCCAATATATTGGCACATTCAAATACGTTTTTGAAAGACTCTTCAGCAGAAACATTCGACACGTTTCGGTCATGACAAGTTATGGCCTACTCAGGACAATGAAGAAAGACAAGCAAGCACATGCCGCGCCAGGTAGGCAATAGAGAGTGAGTCAAACAGAGTAACTATTTAAGCTTCCAACCCGTGGTGCACAATAAATACAGTGTTTTGAACCGTGACCTCATATATGCAATTTCTGGGGTACAGCAAGATCGTCCCACAGTCGATCTGATTCAAATCTCATGGATCAGGGCTCGCCGCAGTGCTTCATATCATGGGGAACTAAACCATCATGGACATAAAGGTACATTTAGGGACTGCAGGGTACTCTAGATGTAATTATTGGTTTGGTATGATCATTATTCTAAATTAATGTGAATTTTCACTTGATTAAATCAGGTTTCCAATGATAATCAATTATTGCATTGTGAATAACTCAGATTGGACATAATTGATCCCCACTATATACCGCTCTTTTGATTTTTATATGTTTAGCCCAGGTTATGTGAGGTTGTATGGGCAACCCCCCTACTTTTTTCTCTCTGGGTTTGTTAGAGTCAACATTACAATAGGATTTTGTAGTTTTTAAGAAACTCAAACTTAACAAGTCTAGGTGTCCCGGGGCTACTCCAGCGATAACTCCTTGAGGCAGGAAAGGTTAAATGGGCCACTTTGGTGAAGGAAATATAATGTTCAGACAGTGAAAGGCACCTCTTGACAACTAATGCTGGATGCAGGATCGTCAGATGTACTCAACTGCTTCGGTCAGGTTTTTTTCCCTGTTGACCGTCCTTACATAGCTTTCCACTGCCCAGCAGTCACAGTCAGCATGAGGGAAAAGACATCTCCACAGCCTCGCTTACAGCATTGGGGAGCCTGTGAGGTAGAGCACAGCAAAGATGGAAGAACCTCGTCAAAGTTTAGGTGCTTGCAAATGCTGGGGCTGTTGCTTCTTCTCTGAAGGAACGTAAGCACTTCACCCCGGGTTTCCTACATTTTTTCAGTGCTACTGATTACCATTTCATTAACATCACAAATGAAGTTTTGCAGATTTGGATTACAGCAAACGAGGCAGGGCTCTTCAGGCAAGTGTTTTTTTTTATACTGAATGAATGAATGACAGATTTGTAGAGCATGCGACTGGCTACCGAAGAAAAGGGGCATCTCAGGGCTCCTGTGCAAAGCCATACACAGTACAACCAGAGATATGCAATTTTAAAGAGAAGTGAAAGTAGTGCCAAAAAGCACAAACCGCCACTCGCGGCTATCTGATTGTGCAAGACCGGGTGAAAATCACAAGTTCAGGCCTACCATGACGGAGCATGGGCCGGATACAGGACCAGGTTAGTCCCACTGAAAGGGTTACCTTCACAGTCCAGCGCAAAAAGTTCTGTTCGCAGTGGAAAGGGCTGTGAGGAGCAGGGAGAGGTCCACAGATGGGTGTCGAAGTAGGGCGAAGAGCAGGCCGGGCGTCACGAATGGTCATCGCTGTAACAAGAAGATCCTGTCGGGTGTCATGGGCAGTGGTCGCTGGAGCTTTGCATTGGCGGTCATTGCGAGCTGTCGATGCTGTAAGCACGTAGTGCTGATCTTGCACTGCTGTGCATCATTGGCAGTTGCTGTAGCATGAAGTATCGAGTTTGCTGGAAGTGTGCATTGACGGGCCCCAAATTCTTGGTGTGAACGGACCCCTTCTGCATTCGTGAAGAGCCCAAAAACTTCACAGGAGCTCAACTGTGGCTACACCAAGGGTCCAGGAGCAGAGGGGCACAACTTGGGGGTCAGGAAGTTCTTAGAACAGACAGAGTTCCCCCTGCTTATGACCTAGCTCAGAACAATCAAAGCAGTGAGGTTGGAAAGGGGGCATCTGGGGCCATCGCCCACCAGAACCTCCCTCCTTCTCAGAAGGGGCATGAGAACCCTTTCCCCCCACCTCACTCAGGCACTTGTTTGTGTCTTCCTCTACCCCCCTCACACCCCTGGGGGAACCTGAACCACCCTTCTTGGGGTCACTCCCAGGTACCTTTTTGGACACTCTGGTACTGATCCAGAGGTCTGCCTCCTCAGCAAGTTTCCTAGGATCAGTCAGCTTGCTGTCCACTATGTGCTGGCACAGCTCTGTTAATCAAGTATTAAGCATGTGCTCCCTCAAAATCAAGTTGTAAAAACCACTATAATCATTAACTTTGCTGCCCCTTACCCAACTATTCAGCACCTTGCTGGAATAATCCAAGAAATCCACCCAAGACTGGTTTGGGAGTTTGTGGCTGTCCCTGAACCTCTGACGGTACTTCTCAGTGGTCAGCCCAAATTTAGCAACAAGTAAGGCTTTAATGGGGTCATACTTTGTCTGGTCATCTACTAGCAATACACAAATACCAACTGCCAACTACACCTAGTCATGTGACCCAGGAACAAGCTGCAGGCATGAAATGGATAGGACAAGCAAATGCCAACTTTCTAGAAGTGGCATTTTCAGAATTGGGACTTAAAATCCAGTTTTACCATTAAAGAGGGCTATAAATTACAATTCAATAGACACTAAACTCAATTTTCCTACCTGTTCCAAATTTAAAGTTATCACTTATTAAATGTAATAAATTAACCCAAAGTTATCCTAAGGGAGAGGTTGGCCTCACAGTAGTGAAAAATGAATGTAAAAGTTTTTCACTGCCAGGACATGTAAAACTTAAAAGTACATGTCCAACTTTTTAAATTCACTGCACCCTGCCCTCTGTGCTGTGTAGGGCCTACCCTAAGGGTGACTTATATGTATTAAAAAGGAAGGTTATTGGCCTGGCAAGAGGTTTAACTTGCCAGGTCGAAATGACAGTTGAAAACCGCACACACAGGCTACGAAGGCAGACATGTTCAAAAGGCTACTCAAGTAGGCAACACAATGAGCGCTGCAGTGCCAATAGTAGCATCTAACTTACTAGCCCTGGGTACATGTAGTACTCCTTTACTAGGGGCTTACAAGTAAATTAAATGTGCAAATTGGTTGTAAGCGAGAGACCGTAACCAGAGCTGAGTGCCAGCAAATGCAACATATATGGCGAGTTTTTTTGGCATCAAGCCACACCATATTTTAATATTGCCGACCGCCACTGAGAATCTCTTTTCTGTACTTTTGCAACTGAAGACTCGAGTGTGTTGTGTCAAAGACTTCACTCAAACCGGATCTTATCAAATGTCACTCCATTTCTTGAGGGTTCCTTTTAATCCCAAATACACTTGAATGTGACTCTAATATACACAGAGGTGGAGTTTTTAATGCAATATAATCAATAACAAAGTCAATAAATCAATGACATTAGGTCTTTGCGCTCCAACAGCTGCCTGCGAATCCTCTTTGACAAACTGAACTCTTTGCATGTCCTCTGCAATGCAGAATGGTTTAGACATGATTGTCCTCCGACATGCCCAGAACAGGATTTATGCAGTGGGACAACCTGCAAAGCGGTAGCCTAGCATGCCCTTTTTTTATTCCATATAAATGCTGAGCATTAGAGAGTCTGTAAAACGTAACCACACGCCAGGAAAACCCTGTGAGAGGGTGGCAGGAAGTTAGCACACATTCCTTTGTAACTATCTTCACCCTGATGTCCCCACAAGCTCTGTCACCCCACTTGATAACTCAGTCCTATCATGAGCACTTTTCAATTAACTCACTCTGTTGATCCTCTCTCTCTCTCTCTCTCTCACTAAGAGCACCTTGAAGTCATTAAGTTATGCAGTGGGTGCCTCCTAACTAAATAAACATAAATATTTTGCACATTCTTCTGGGATGTTTGATTCTTAAGGAAAAAGTTATGATTTAAGCGAAGGTGCTGCCATAGGGGATCATACAACGTGTATAAATAATACAATCTAGCAATAACCAATGATCCTGTACACTGTGGAGGTAGTTGCATCTCCTTACACATTATCTTGTAATAACTATTCTGGGTGTAGAACATTTCAACATAATGGCAGTAAACGCAGCCCAAGAAAGTAAAAAATGTACTAGAGAAAATCTTCTCACCTAGAAGTTAAGATCTGAGGGCCTGATTATGATGGCGGGGCGAACGCCACCGACAGGCTGTCGGTGGTGGTCTCCCCGCCATCGTCGACATGTTTCCCGCCCATAATATTACAATGGCGGCGGGGTGACGTCCGACCGCCACGCATCCGACGGGCTCCTTGAGCCCGCTGGTGGGGTGGAGGGGCTAGTAGTCCCTACCATGTTGGCGGTGCCTACCAGGCACCGCAGTAGGGATTACAATGTCCCTTTCCGATTAACCTGCCATGAAAAGGCTGGCGGAAAGGGACTTTAGGGGCCCGTAGCGGGCCCCCTTCCCCTTGACTTTGGGTGTTGGGGGGCACCTATGGTGCCCTCAACATATCCCTGCTCCATGTGACAGGCACCGGATGGTGCCTGCCATGTAGTGCAGGGATATGTGTGGGGTGTTTGTTTTGTACTGTGGCGGGTGATGCAGAGCCCAGCACCCGCCGCAATACAAAACATGGGCAATGCGACCACCATGGTGGCGGTCGCATCCTAATTTGCCCTGTGGGACCGCCACCTTGTAGGCAGGCGGTCCCAAAAACAAAACAGTGGCGGACGGACTGAGGTCCATCGTCCGTCCGCTATCGTAATCGGGCCCTAAGTAAGCAGAACATCCAGCTTAAGGATAAGGTTTTCACAGACTGAAAGACAAGATATGGGAAAAAACAGAGTAGGTTATGATAAGTAACTAATGGGTTTTATAATACTCTAAATAACCAAAAGAGAAACCCTGCTAAAATCTAACTGGGGACGTGTTCCTCACAACCCAGTTGCCAGAACAAGGTATCCAGGAGCAAAATACTACAATTATTAGACCACATTGTGTATTTTTAGCAGAAATCTTAGGAGGAGCAAACATAATGTACATTTTTTAATTTAGGCAGTGACGGCCGGTATCAGGACAGGTTGGTGGGGCGGGGGGGGATGGGGATGACTATGAGGGGAAAAAAAAGAAAAGAAAACCACTTACCATCCGCTCACCGCATCATCAACTCGGTGCTCTTCTGGTGCATGGAACAGGCTCCCAGACCAGGACCCGGCCATGTGACCGAGAAGTCGACAGTTAGATCTCTGTGTTTCAAGGAACTCATGATAGCCCGATGTAGGGCTTTGTGGACCCTTATAAAAGCCTATTCAAGTCAGTCCGACAACAGAAACAGAACACTCTGTACAGGACTCACTGGATGTATATAAAGAATAACAAATAACACTACAAAAAAGTTTTTGGGAACGGAAATACAACCACTTTTGGCCCTAGATCCTCTAAAAGCTTCGTGCTCCCAGTAGGCAAATTAAGGTCCTTCAAGATACCCCCTTTGTTGATTCACCAACTTTTGAGTTGTTATTTCAGGCGGTCCTGAAGAAGGTAGATTTTCAATATATTTTGCACCGAAATGTATGTAGACCGGATTGCACAAGATTCCAACCTACAACACAGCAACGGTTGAAAAAATAGTCATTTTCCTGTTGTCCCTGGATAGTGATGGTAAAAATTGGTTGGCACAAGTATGAATGCTATAAGTGAGGGAATAAATGTGTACAAGTGTGAGGAGTGAGTGGTGTTGTATGTATGGGGGTACAACATTGATATGAGGTATTATTTTTATGAAAAAAATTGTGTATATATAGACGTGTCTCCTTGTGTCTTTAAGGTTCTTGGGATTGTCTCTGTATATGAAATGAAAGGAATTGACCAACAAAACCGATATTATTTATTGGATCAAACTGTATAGTAGTTTACATATTGTATGTATTTACATTATGTTTCATATAAAATTCAATTGAGCAATTAAGGAACCGGTAACACATATTGAATCAATCTGTATAGCACGGTATATATTGTATGCTCTCACTTTATATTTTATATATAATTCAGTGGAGAAATGTAAAATGTATAAAGAAATTACAAGTTAAAATATGAGAATATGATATATTAAAAAATAAAAAAATAAAAAAATGAGTTTGACACGAGGATTTAATGGTTCAATCTCACAGTAATATACATATGGCCAGCTTTGGGAGCTATTTGCAGCCCTTGAGGAAGTAATAAAGGTCCAGTGGGACATTTCATTATATTTATTGCAGGCTCAGAGACTCCCCTGCGGCCAATCCTGACCCTGCTCTCATGCATAGGAGCAGCACCAGGATTCACCTGAGCACCCTCGTTTTGCGCTCCCAGGGAGACTGGGAGCCTGTGCCTGCATGTCTCCAACCCAGCAATGCAGCTCAGGTTGCAGACATATGCACCTACAGCAGTACGGAAACCCTCCCCCCTACAGCCGTTCATCGTCTGGCCCTGCCCCAAGACTCATTTTAAAAATAAAACAATAGTAACCCCTTGTTATTATTTTATTTTTTGAGTTTTGGGGCTGCTGGTGGGGGTGGGGGGCACTCCTCCGCCATTGTGGAGGAGCCGTAGCTGAATTTAGGGATAAAAGAGATAGTCAAATTAACTAGCGGTCTAGCTGAAACAAACGCAACTCAACATGAGCAATTCAGATTTTAACTAAAACAGAAGCCGAAGGAGCAGAATGGTCCTATGAGACCTGAACTCCAAAATGTATTCAGTTCTTCACTTTATTTTCTTGTTCTTATTCTTTTAAAAACGTCGACATGTGCCAAGTTTAAAGACTCAGGTCACTTGTGTCCAGAAGATCATCTGCTTCCGATACAATGAAAGCATCGAGTAGGCTGAGACAGAGAGGATCATTTAGAATGATGTGTGGTCACAGTCACTCGTTCAGATTCATGACAATGAAGAACTCATTGAATAACATGTGATGTGAAGAAGGACAGGAAATTGGCCTGATATGTAAACAAGAAAAGCAACTTTAGCAACTACCACAAACAACCAATATCGTAAATCACTGCAATATTAATCACAAAACGAGTCTACAGATACATCTATATACATCCTTATATGTGATTGCACAACTTTCACCAGTAGACCAGAAAGTACCCTGTGCTCACGGTGGGTCTTCCAACCAGTGCTTCTTTATTCAGTCACAAAGCCCACAGCTTGCAGACTGTGGGGCTTATTTACAAGTCCATTGTGCCACTGGTGGGTCACTTTTTTTGATGCACCGGCGGCGCAATGAGCTTACCCATATTCACAAGGCCTTGTAAAGTCACCCTGCGTGACTTTTCATGGCCTTGTAAATATGGGCCTCTTCACGCATTACTCTGCGTAAAAAGGGGCGTTCCATGGGTATTGCTATGGGTGTTCCCACGCAACAGCCATGGAACTTGACGCATTCCCAGATTTACAAGATTTTGTAAAACTGGGAATGTGTCAGAATCCTAAGCTTCCCCAGGGGAGGCGTAGGAATGGCGCAACAAGGAGGAATACTTTTATTTCCCCTCGTTCTTTCCTCTTTCTAAGCGTGCTGCAGAAATGCCATTAATTATTGATTTTGTGCAGGAAGGTTTCCCTTCCTACACAAAAACAATTATCCCCGGAGTGCAGGCACCCTTGCAAAATGACGCAAGGGTGCCTGTGCTGGTGCATGGCAGCCAATTGTGCGCCAGCGAAGGAGAAAGCACAGGGATGCGTTGTATTGTTGTTAATACGACGCATACCTGGGCTTTGGAAATGACGCAGCACGGCGCAGCTAAATGGTTTGTGGCACTGCATTGCGTCATTTTCTTGTAGATGAGGCCCTTTTTGGCTGAATAAAGAAGCACCGATTGGAAGCCCCACTATGAGCACATTGTACTTTCTGGTGTACCGGCCAAAGCTGTGCAAACATAAGGACCATCGGGTCCCTGGTCCCACATCCAGTGCGGTGGTCTGCCCCTTGAAAGGGCCTGGTGATAGTTAATGTGGGATGTGATGAGACTATCCTCATATATGGAGCGGAGTGTACCGAACCAACTAAGATATTCACGTTGTCAGCAGAGGTAAGAGGACAGTCCGAATAGGTGCTCCTGAAGAAAAAAAAAATTCTATTGGTCAAAGTCCTGAAGGGTAAACGCAGAAAATGTGCACAACTCATGATCTACAGCCAGGCGCTTAGAATAGGAGGCATCTGCAGCAATGTGGAGACTTAAAAAGTGCATCCGCAAGAGTTTGTGAAAGTATTCCATATGAGTGACTCCCTTTTGATCATCACAAAGCAGCATATTGGCATGTCCTTGCAGTTATCCTGGAAAGTACTTTTTAAAAAAAACATAAAGAACAGTAGAAACAAAAGTAGCAGAATTCAATTTGTGACAGGCTATTGTTCATCAGCTACAAAAACATTATGCAAAAAGCATTTCTCATATTGTCCACCTCTGAAAAACCACAAAAGTATTTTTCAAAGCGTCTAGCCATTGCTTATCATAGAGATCCCAATTAAGAAGCTCTTAAGTGGAGAGCAGAAATCAGCACAGATGAAACAAATGCAGTGTTTGACTGCTGTGAATCTAGAAAGTGAATACCATTTACAAACATCATCAGTAACAGCTTCTGACTGCAGATCAACTTGTCATTGATGTGATCCAATGCCCATGACAAGACAGTAACAAGCAATATGTAGGCCAAACAAATGCCCTCACTGCACGCTTGAAGAATCACAAATCAGCACAGCTTAAAAGAATCTCGAGCAGCCTGTTGCCAATCGCTTTAAACGCACAGACCATTTCCTCTTGGAGATAAACATTTTCACTGTGGAACATGTTTTCAAATCTGGACTACTGGACTGCACAGAAAATGCTTGGATGTAGTTCTTGAAATCATTGAATACAGGTGAGTGAACATCCGTGACAATAGCACTGGTGCACTGCATATCCCAAGAGATTTCAGGAGTGTATTGATTCGTTATATGAGCAATCCCTGAGAAAACAATCTTGTACTACCCGAGGAAGGTGGAAGCTGAAAAGCTGCAGTTGAAATATATATGTTTGGTTTTTGTCTTGCATATAAACAACATGTGGTTTGCCATAGGTGATTAGTCTAAAAATATCTCCAAAACTACTAAAAATACACGACGTTAATGGCACAGCAACTTTCCAACATTTAGTGCCTTTTCGCACTTAGGTGAATTTCTAACGAGCAGTTTTGGATATGTCCAGTGATCAAGAACACAATTGTTCTTGATCACTGGACAAAAAAGGATAATTTATTCCAAACAACGAAATATGTTAATGGACCAGATGTCCCGATTGCTCATCTTTCCCTCCCCGTAATGTTTTTTAACATCGGAAAAAAAGAAACAAAGCAGCATAAACTAGCCAATGCTGCAATATGCATAGGAGGGCAGATCTTTGGAGGGGGCAGGGTGACGCATACAACCATACTCCACAGCTTTGCAGCACATCTGGGTACGGGTGTGTAGGTCCCACCCCTCCAGGAAATAACTCGCTTGCCTTGTTCAAAGGTGAGGGGTTCTTCCCCCTCCTAGGTTTGAAAAAGGGTCAGGGAGGGTAAATGATATCCCCGGCCCTTCAGACTTACCATCTGCCCCCTGCATTGCTCAAGTGTGGGAGGGGCATTGGTTTGCTTCCTTTGGATTGTCCAAATGAGGAGAGTTTGTAGCCCTTGAGAGCCTCCTGGATTGTGAAACTGCAGCAGTAATAATAGACCACTCCTCCGGCGTTGCCTAAGTGTGGAGCTTAGTAATCTTTATTCTCCTACATCCCACAATATTAAGGAGTATTTGCTAAGCAAGCCCAGTGTTTCCCTCATTGAATAAGTGTGGGGGATTTAATTTCACCTTCACTTTGCTTAAGGATTTTGATATAATTATCTGCCTTACCCACCAAAAAACCAAAGGTAATGGGGATTTGACCGCACCACCAACCTTGCCCAAGGGTAGGGGGAATACTTGGACCTATTTCCTTTGCCTTGAATTTGTGACTTTTCCCATTCCTCTAATGGCTCACAAAATGATGTTACCATAGGGCAGTGAGACATCGCAAAGCTGCCCTCACACCCTATTTGTAATTCTTCCTAGTCCTCCATAGTCTGAAGCATTCAATGGGCTAAGGACAACTGGGTAAGTTCACAACTGCATCAGTGTCATGTTTGCACATTCAAAGATTTGCACTGGGGGCGTGGCCAGCAGCCAACGGGAATGGCCGCACACTAGCACGGCTCCGTAACCCTCGCTTGCTATCCGACACATATCCGGCATTTATTGTGCACCTGAAACCCAACACAACACGCGGCTGCAGCCCGAGAGTGATCGGAGAGCTGACCTGACCCAGATGATACAGATTGCGGAGCGGGAGCTGGAGATAGACCGAGTACCTGGCGAAGTCCGGCCGAGACAAGATGGCTGTGGAGCTGATCGCGCACTGAAGCAGGGACGGAGTGCCGAGTAGCCGAGCGGCAAAGGTGAAGCTGGGCGACGATCGGCTCGGTGGGTCAGCGAGCATCTGTCGACGGAGACCGCATCAGCGGGACACCAGCGGGAGGCTGTGTGCGGCAGACGGCCGGGAAGACGACGCAAGAGTAAGCTGTTGACTGCTCGAGGCCCACAGTCGCAGCCGCTGGTGAAAGGTACGGCTGCCTCCCTGCGTCGCCCGGGTGGGGAGAGAGGAGGTTCTCTCCCCCCCCCCTCGGAAGAACTGGTCTGCCGTGCTCTCGGCGACCTGAGAGAAGTGGCGGCCGTTGGCAGCGTCGCACGCCCAGAGTCGCCTGCAGCGGGACCGCCTTCTCGGGACAGCGGGGCGAGGCAGAGGAGGCCTCAAGGGGGCAACAAACAGCAGCTAACCTCAAACGTTCACCGGGAGCAAACGGGCCGTCACTATTAATGCCCTTCCCAAGTGACATAGGACCGGATGGGTAGTCTGAAGTGTGCAGACTCGCACCCCAGCCGGGCAGCAGGTAACTCCTCGGTGAAGCTGGCAAGGAATCGCGCCGCAGCACTGTGCCCAAACAAGCTCCAAGCAACAGCACAGACACCAGCCATCTATGAACAGTGACACCCGCGCCCTCCACGACAGGCAAAACGGGCGCAGCAGAAGTACTGCATAGTGACGCGATTAATGACCACGGGCCGCCAAATCAAGCAGGTGGAGAGGGGGACCAACGACGGGGGCTCTGAGTGAAGCCCGGTACCGAACTGGCCCGGTCGGCTCTACGTTGGCCTTGCACCGAGGGTGGGAAAGAGGACTCTTAAGAACGAGCACTGCCAGGACGTAATGGAATTGGACGCGCGGGTGGTGTCATAAGAGGAAAGCACTGATCCACTGCATCTAGCGGGCGCCCGACAGGCCGCTGACAGCCAGCTGTGCGCAGGCAGGCGGCGGGCAGTCCCGCATCTCCTTCAGTTCACTACGCGTCTGCACCCCGACGCGTCTGCAATGGTGGGGGGCAAAGGAAGTAAGGCAACGCTACAGGCCAAGTTAGAAAAATATGCCTGGAATAAGACTCGCGAAGATCATGACGCTGTCAAAGCAACAGGACAGGAGAAGACAGAGGTCTCCGGCGACCGGACTGAGCCAACGGTTCAAGGATGTCATGGTCGCAATCGCAGGTGTGCGAACCTCCCTGGAAGCCCGGATCGCCACAGTAAATATTGAAATATCTCATGTTCGTGCCGACCTCAGAAAAATGGACGCGAGAGTTAAAGAAGTCGAAGAGGTCACAAAAGCGCTCTCCTCTGACACGTCCCAACTTGCTCGACAAGTGCAACAACTCACCGAAAAGCAAGAAAAATTGGAGGCACAACTGGACGATTATGAGGGTAGGGCGCGCAGAAATAACGTGCAAATTCTAGGTGTCCCGGAACGGGCCGAAGGCCCTACAGCGGACTTGTTTGTCGAGGAATTAGTCACCAAACACTTGCCAGCTAAAGGTCTCTCTCGCTATTTTACTATCGAGCGAGCACACCGAGTCCCCGGAGGTAGGCCGAAACGCGGGGCTCCCCCACGTCCAATTGTCGCCAGAGTTTTTAATTTCAGGGACCGGGACGCTATCCTGCCAGCTGCGCGCCGTGCTCCTCCAGTCAAATTTGATAACGGTGTGGTCACCTTTTTCCCAGACTTCACGATTAAAGTCCAAAGGCAGAGGCACAGTTTCCTGGAGGTCAAACGAGCGCTCAGAGACCGGAATATCAGATATGCTATGATATTTCCCGCAAAACTGCGCATCGAAGACGGCGGAAAGAACTGTTTTTTCTCCACGCCAGAGGAGGTCTGGGACTGGTTGAAGGCTGGAGGCAAGTTGGAAACCCCAACAAAGACAGATGTGCTGGGCCTGGAGGGACTCGGACCAGGCCTCCCCAGGAATCCGGAGACGGAGTAGGGCGGGAAGTGGACGCCTCGGGCTCTGGCAGCTAGGAGAATGAATAAACTGACCCGGTACAGCTGATGATGCCTTGTCGGAGGACATTGGTGGGTAGGAACTTTGGTACTTAAAGTGCGACCTCACAGCATGGTGTCACTGCCGAGCGCTGCCCCATACCAGGGTACTGTTTGACGGTGACAGGGGGGTGGCTGTCGACCAGGGAGGATGCAAGGGGAGTTATATATTCGGAGGGCTGCAGTCCTCTACACATGCTCTCAATATATTGAATCTAAGAGGGTGGGCGGGGGGCGAGGCTGACCCACGGGCTCCATCTTGTCTTGGGGGGACAGGTGCTCTGCCTTGTTGGGGAAGTGGATAGTTTGAAATCCACTGGCAGGGAAGCAGGGAGGGGGGGTAAGTTGTGGGTGGGGACTGGGGGGTAGTTCAGTTACAGGTCATGTTTCAATGCTCCCTGATTCACTCGACTCTATACACGGGCACTCACCTAGATCGCACACACGCCTCGAGCTCGCAGGCCCCGCTAGACACACTGTGCTCACCATTGGCCGACTCCGTAAGAGTGACTCTAGCCGACACTTGGCCACTAGTGGACGAGTATGAAGTCAGATATCCCCCGTCTATGACTACACCATGGCTCCACACCCACACATGACAGTTTTAAAAATCCTGACATGGAATGTGAATGGCCTTGGGGACAAACTGAAAAGAAGCATAGTGCTACAATATCTTAATAGACAAGTTCCAGATATAGTCCTGCTGCAAGAAACGCACTTGGTGGGCAATAGCTGCAAAGCACTGAACAGAATGGGATATAGGCTGGCGGTTCATGCGGGGTTCACCTCCGGGTCTAGAGGCACGGGTATCCTAATTCATAAACGCCTGGCACTAAGTGTACAGCGAACTTGGGCTGACCCCCAGGGGAGGTTTGCGCTCCTGGAGGCTAGCTGGGAAGGAAGAGCGATTAATGTCGTCTCGGTGTATGCCCCACCCCCGCTCGGTAGGTCGGTATTGGCAGACCTGGGAAAGCTACTTCTTGATTTACCAATTGGTTCTCTGATCCTGGGAGGGGACTTTAATATGTCACTGGATGATACGATAGACCGCCTGCCTCCCCGACACCAGAATAGGGCCATCTCACTGTTAAAGATTGCAGGAATCGCTGTTAGCATGAGCTGAAAGCCATTTTGTACTTGGCAGCCATTTTAGTTAGCCATGTGCTCGCCATGTGCTTTCTCCCTCTTCCAGAGTCTTGCACATGCTCAGAGAGGCCTAACTGGTAGAATGCACCTGCTCCTAGTATAGAACTGTCAGGCTATTCTTACTCATGTAAGCAGTTTAGTCTCCCTCCCACTTTGTGGAGCAAGCAAATTTTGTATGCCCATATTAGTCAATAAGCATGCTTGTATGTGCTAGGACCTCCCCTTGATTTTATGCTGACTATATAACAAATGCATATATAAGGACCCTGTTCTCTGCACTCATTAGAATGCCTCCTACAGTGGCCTGCGGGTACCGTAAGATGCAATCTCCCTCATCTGAGGTTAATAAAACATGTTTTTTGATATTACAGCTTCTGTGCCAATCTCTTCTTTGTTGGTTTTAAGGACCAGATGTATCAGTGAACCCCTAAGAAGGTTTTTATTTCTACAAATGGCGCCCGAAAGTGGGACTCATCGGTGCAGCGGCTATCCAAGGGAGTGGTCTTGAAGGGAGACAGGAATCTACTGAGGAGTACAGGACAGGAATCTACTGAGGAGGTACCCTGCGCACGGAGATTGTTTTGTCTTCCAGCCCAGTATATTTCTGGTCTTCCTGCTCTGATCCTCCAAGTGTTTGCCGCTCCCGACTGAGAACTTCTTTGGCGTGAGTATTTTAAAACGACCGTTAGGTCACTCAGAACTTGGCAGTTGGAACCTGGACACCATTTGATTGGTAAGAGCCGTTTTGCGGCACTTGCTGTTGGTTTGATGCCTTTGATTGGTAAGGTAGTTTTAGTAACACTTACTGTGGCTTTGTTTGTATGATTGGCCAATTTTGGAATTTGTTTTGTAAATGATATATGCATTGCAATTCATATAGGCAGGTAATGAGGAGATTTTTCTCTAACTTTGAAAATTTGAACGACACAGATTGTGTTAAGTGTCACTTGGAGTATAATATTATATATGCTATAATATTTTTGGCATGCCTGTTACCAGTACACTTTGTTGAAAGTGTTGCTGTCTTGGAGGTACCGATATGGATTTAGGAAGTACTCAGTTGACTCCCCTCAGAGGGGATACCTAAATAGGTTCACGTATAGTAAAAAGATATTTCTTCCTTGGTGACTAAGTACCCCATGGAACTAAATATGTACATAAAACGGATCCGGATCTGCGCACTTAGTAACATTCATAAGTGGTGATATGCAGAGCGCTTTTTGAGTGTTCTACCAGCCAAAACTGGCGAATTTGACCATGGAACAGTTTTTTGGGCTACTTTTGAGAGCTCTTCTTGTAAATATGACTTACAATTAGTATTTACAAATAGGTTGGTCTTGCGTACACTTTGTAAGCTGTCCTAAGTATTGATTTGTGGGTTAAATATGTGTTTCAATGTCTATGTGGGGTTTTTGGTTTGACATTGGTAATACTTGTGTGAGTACTCTGTGTACGAATGGCTAGCTTTAAGCGCGCTGTGTTGTGTCCTTCTGTAACTGTCTGAATGAGCTCAATGAGTTTGTTTATGTTTTTTTGCTGTCATCATTCTGTTATGCAAAATGTCATTTAGTTACTTACATATTAAATAAAAATCCAGAAATAAATTATGTAACATATGCTAAACAGCTGCATGTTACTATTAAATTGACAGAGTAAGACACTATACATGTGTGCAACTTGCCACAATGCTAAACATAAAATTAGAATTCGTATTCAATAGGATTAAAATAGGCCTCATACAGAGAGGTAGAAAAACGAAATTGTGTGTTTTGTAATCAATAGACTTAAATACACAATGTTACAGCCTTTTCTTTAAATATTGTATTAGACATTAAAAGGCATGCACATCATTTGAGTGAATTTGGTTGTTGCTGAACTAAATACACATTATAGAAAGATAGATTTGACTGCATTGAAATGCCTCAGTTTTTAAATAGACTGTGACATGCTTTTCTTTCAGCACCCGAGAAAAAGCTTTCCGACAGCTGTGTTTAAACTGACTAACTGAACAGCAACTGTTTGACACAGCAAATGGGGATTTAACTCTGTCAGGGTATTTCAAATAATAAAGGGGTTTTTTCCTGAGAAAGGCGTGAAAATTCGACGCCTGCTGACACACAACAGCTGCATAAATAGCATATGGCTATTCCTGCTCACGGCCACAGACAGGAATGCTGCGTCAGCGATATTTTAAGTCAGTGTAGGTATAAGGGCCTGCCCTATTTTAAAAGTTTCTAAAAACCAGTTTCATTATTTTGGATAACAGAGAACAAAATTGAAAGTAGGGATTTCCTTTCTTAATGCCTTCTTTACATAAGTATATCTATGGTTCTGATGTTAAATGATAACTGTCCATTAAAAGTGGCGCAGACTTTTCCTGTTTCAAGTAAGGCTTCTGTGCTTAGGGTTATGAATGAATGTGTTTAAATATGATAGGCTACGAATGAAGCTTGCTTTTCCAATGTGGAATCATCAAAATGGTTGGTTTTATTGATAAAAAATAATAATTATTATATGGGAAAATATATTGTTAAAAACAAATGCTTTAAATTCGTTTTCTCATCTTTATAAAGCCTAATCATCATACTGTGAATTTCTAGCATCAAAGTTGAATTTAAGCAGTGCTGTACCGAGAAAAAAGGGAACTTAAATGTGAAATGTCACTTTACCCAGCCGTACAAAACTCATTTTTATAAGAGTATATCTTATACATTTCTGATTTCCCATTCCTGGGCTATCTAGAGAACACTCTGGGGGTTCCTATTATGCAAAAATATTGTAGGATATTCATTTTTAAGTGCCCCTACCACCAAAGTCGAAATTGAGCTAAAATTCACAATTTTACAAGCAGTTCTACCACTCAAGGCAGTTTTAACGTGCTCTCAGGCTTCCATAAAATATATGCAAGTATAAAATAAACAGCTGCCTTTGCATTACTAGATTGCACACCACTGTACATAAATGAAAATAAGTATAAGACTGCTTTTCGCTGTGATTCTCCGGAGTTGCTTTGCATTACAAACCGCATGGCAAGCCTTGCACACAAAAATGAGCAGCTGCTGAACGGGTCAAAGGTCAGAGTTCTGCATTTAGCAACTTAGCAGGGTAATGTTTGCTGGAACACTTCAAAGTTTTTGAAAGACGAGATGATAGCGCAAAGAGAGAAAGAGAAGCTTTGCTTCCTATTTTTGGCAAACACGCACAGTCATATGAAACGAAGAAAGACAACCCTCAATTGAACATTGATCTGCCAGGCATATAAAATAATGGTTTTAGTTTAAAGAATACTGTGTAGGGGCTACGATAAGGAGGAAATGGATTTTAGTTTGCATTCATGCGCCCTCATGTTAATCTAGTACAATTGCTGTAGAAAATTGGTTTAAAGTTAACTCAATTTGCATTGTGTTAGACTGAATCAGAGAATAGCCACTTTCTAAGATATCTCCTACAAGTTTGTTTGTGCCCAGTTGCTACAAATAGGGGTTGAAAGTGTTGACAGAAGTAAAACCTGTTTCAGGTTTTCCTACTGTCAAAATGGGGGAAGGAGGCTAGCTCCTCTACAAATTAAGGGTAGGCAAAATTATGTTTTCTCTCTTCTTTTTCTCACTTTTTTTTGAGTCTGTCTAAAGCTGTCTAGGAAATGGCCATATGACAGTTAAGGCACTTTGCATTGTTCATAAGGCGGCACACAAAATGGGGCCTAAACCATTACAGAGAATGTTTACTTGGTACTCCCCAGCTAGAAGTCTTCGTTCCTTGGCAGCCCACCTAGTATGTACCCCACGAGTCAAGAAAACCCGACTAGGAGGTAGATCATTTGGCTATGCAGCCGCAAGGCTATGGAATGAACTACCAAGTGAACTCAGACAGACTGATGACTTACTGCAGTTTAGAAAAAGCTAAAAACCAGGCTCTTTCCAAAAGAATAGCCTTGAGAGATTGGCGCATGATGATTCATAGTTTTATAGCTGCACAATGATTTAGGTAATCCCAGCGCCAGGATGCCCGTTGGGTGACAGCTGCGCTATATAAATGCTACTTACAATTACAATTACAATTGGCTATTCTGTAATACTGTTTTAAAGTTGTTAGAATTAATAAAAAGATGAAACACATAAGCTATGTTACTGCCCATCCTGTATGAAAGAATGAGTAGAACAGATTGATGTTCCCTTATTTGATCTTTAAGGAAAATTGTATAGTGGGGGTTTCTGTTCAAAAATCTCAGGTGGCAACACTATTATTGTTTGTTATTCTCATGTTCTATACAGTTTTGCAAGGGCATTGCTAGTCTTTTATTAGCTAGCCTGTGTAAATAAGCTGACAGCCCTTATTAGAGCTGGAGATAGGTTTTTTTTCCTTTTGAAAATGATGTTGCATAGTCCAGATCGTGAAAAGTACAATGCAGGAAAGACGCTCATGTGATCCTTAGCAAACATTTTGAAGGAAAATATTGTTTTATAGGAGTTTGTTTGTCATAACATGTTCTGCTGGAGAAAAAGTACCCACTATGTTGAAGTTTAGTTCTTTTTGCAATAAGAATCCCTGTTAGATTAGCAGTTTTAGATTTTCCTGCTGCACCTATAACATGAGAGCATGGTCCTAAGCATAACATGTAAGAGAAATTATTTTACAAGTGTCTGCAGTCCTGTACAAGTAATGTAAAATCTATGAGTAAAAGTGTAGAACATTTCCTTTTTCTTGAGGGTTCTTCAGATTAGTAATATAGGAATACACCAATGTAAGTATTTGGAGTATGTCTGTATTGTTTTTCTCTTTTCCTCAGAATTTAGTAAATGAACACAGACTTCCTTGGCTGTTTGGGATTGGGTGATGTATTACTCTTGTCAGTTCACCAAAACGTTCCTTTTATACTTGCCAATAGGTCCAGGGTTTTCTACTCTCAGATAGATGAAGTGGCTCTTGGGTGCCTTGCTAATGTATGGGGCGCCCCAAGACTAAGGAAGTATTCTGAGACTATCCTCTCTGTTGTTAGATTATTTCTGTGCCTTGTCTAAAGACCTCTTGTTCTGTCTACCAATAGATATTTGCTGCCTTACAACCATTGCCAGAGGGGCCCGGACATCAGATCCAGCCTGGGAGTCAGCGCCACTTCAGTTTGAAGCCAAAGTGAAGGGAACCAGCATAGGCGTTGCTGGCAACTAGGACCTCAGTGAAGTCGGAAGCACTGGGACGTGAAGTGTGTACCCCTGCCACTGTCTTGGGCGAAAGACGGGGTTACAAATCAGGATGGAGAAATCTTTGTGTGGATCCAGTTTTTGATGCCCAGCTGAGAGAGTCACAGAACGACAAGGACGGCAAGGAGGCTTTTGCTTGAGGTGACCCCCTTTGAAACAAGGGTTGCTTCAGGCCTCTTAGTCCTGGTCCAAAGTGAATGCAAGTCTACGCCTTTGTTTGTTGATCAAGAGATGCCCGAGCACACTGGGTACAATTTGTGCCCAAACAAAAGAGCAGTGCGCCAGAAGTGCAAATACAGGAGTTAGGGAAGGACTTGAGTTTAGGGTACAGGTGCTATGCCCTTGGTGCCTGTTAGATTAAAGTGAAGAAAACTGGTGCACTGCCTGAGACACTGGACAGGATCATTGAGGGTATTTGCCCTGGGGGGTGATTGCCCTATCCTGAAAGAAAGACTTTTTCTTCTCCGTGATTCTTGAGTTGCGAGTTGTGCAGCTCCACCGTGGGAACAACAAGAGCCTGCCTGTGAGGCTCAAAACGGACACAGGGAGAAGACTCCCCTCTGGCTGGTTGGTTCAAGGACTTTTTTTGTTTGTTAGTAATGTACCCCTTTGGTCGTCCCATTTTTGAGGAGGAGCAGCCCTTTGCGGCTCCTTGTCCTAATTCCTATGGTCTTGTGTGGTCCTCCTGGTCCACCGGAGCCACAATTGTTTTTTGTAATAATATGTCTGATTGCTTTAATATTTTTTAAGAGTAATGTTTATTCTGCACGAGAAAAGTTCATCTGAGCATGTTACTTTACTCTTTTCTTAAGTATATTTATTGATAATTCAGCCCTCATAAAATACTGAGAAAGTCTATTGAAAATGTTTTTATTAGGTATGTGCTGTTGGTTATTTTTAAATTGACTTGACGAGCCCCCATCAGAGCCCTGAAACTTAAAATTAGACTAGATGGTTTTGGTATTTGCTTTCTGCTTAGGATTGGAAAATATTGAGATTTCTGTTTGAGATAATAGTCATTATTCTCTCTTGCTACCTGTATGACCCAATGCTCTGTTCACTTTGTACTCCTGCTTATACCTTGTATATACCTGCTTAATGAAATGTTTAGAATGTAAATACCCACCTAGCATAGGATGTTGATGAATTTATGAGAAGAAAATGTGCAAAATATTTTCTATGTCTCTACTAGATCATGGCAATGTCTTTAGCTCATGCTAAAAGGATCGTCTGTTAAAGATTGCAGGAATCGCTGTTAGCATGAGCTGAAAGCCATTTTGTACTTGGCAGCCATTTTAGTTAGCCATGTGCTCGCCATGTGCTTTCTCCCTCTTCCAGAGTCTTGCACATGCTCAGAGAGGCCTAACTGGTAGAATGCACCTGCTCCTAGTATAGAACTGTCAAGCTATTCTTACTCATGTAAGCAGTTTAGTCTCCCCTCCCACTTTGTGGAGCAAGCAAATTTTGTATGCCCATATTAGTCAATAAGCATGCTTGTATGTGCTAGGACCTCCCTTGATTTTATGCTGACTATATAACAAATGCATATATAAGGACCCTGTTCTCTGCACTCATTAGAATGCCTCCTACAGTGGCCTGCGGGTACCGTAAGATGCAATCTCCCTCATCTGAGGTTAATAAAACATGTTTTTTGATATTACAGCTTCTGTGCCAATCTCTTCTTTGTTGGTTTTAAGGACCAGATGTATCAGTGAACCCCTAAGAAGGTTTTTATTTCTACATCACCACTCAGACTTTCTCAACGCCATGGGACTCATAGACATCTGGAGACACTTTAACCCAAACACACAGAACTTCACCTTCTTCTCGAATGCTCATAAGAGCCTTTCCCGAATTGACTATCTCTTAACCCACTCCACTGATATAGGCCGGTTCAGGGAACCACGCTATCTACCGAGAGGCATCTCGGATCACTCTCCAGTGTGGGCTGTATTCACCTTTAATCAACATCGACACAAGTCCACGATGACATTGAATCCCTGGCTCCTTAAAGTCCCAGACATAAAGGAAACACTAATACTCCAGTCAGATACCTATTTCAGAGAAAACAAAGGCTCTGTGGACTCCGCACAAATCCAATGGGAGGCCTACAAGACTGTTGTGAGAGGTCAGGCTTTAGCACTTAAAATAGGCCATATCAGGAATCAAAGGGAGAAAGTAGAACAGCTCGAGAGGGAGCTCTACAATCTCAAAACAGAATATACACAGACCCCAGCCGTGTCCATTAGGCAGAAGCTACTTATCAAACAACGCGAATACAGAGCCATGGTTGAAGAAATAGCCAGAGCGAAACACATGGCCACACATCATAAAATATATGAATTCAGAAACCGCACAGGTAAAATGCTAGCCTGGCTTGAGAAAAATGAACAAGCTCACCGTTGGGTCCCCCGGATTCGCATCGATGATGCTCACAGTCTCACAGACCCACAAGAGATCGCCGAAGCATTCGCTGATCACCTAAACGCGCTTATACCTCGCAAGTGACTACCACAGTGGAAGACTCGCGTCAACTGCTGGTGGACATGCCCCTGCCCACCGTGTCACCTGGTGACAGGGAGGTGCTAGAGGGAGATATTACCAATGAGGAAATCTGCTCAGTGATTAGCAGGATACAATCAGGGAAGGCCATGGGGCCCAATGGTATCCCCATTGAATACATGAAGTTAGTGGCATCTCAAGTAGCACCCTTTCTACGCGACATGTATCTCGAAAGCATGGAGAAGGGATCCCTTCCGGAAGATATCAGCATGGCCTCCATTGTAGTCATACACAAACAGGGGAAACCTGTTGAATCCCTAGGGTCTTATCGGCCAATTTCATTAATAAATGTGGAGGCTAAAATCCTTGCGAAGCTACTGGCATCCCGACTTGCCCCTATCACCACCTCACTGGTACATGTTGATCAGTCCGGCTTCATGCCCGATCGCAACACTGCCTTGAATCTCCGTCGACTCCATAACGTGCTGGGTCGTAAACACGTGATCGCAGAAGACGCCACTATACTTTCTCTAGATGCCAAAATGGCGTTTGATACAATGGAGTGGCCATACCTTTTCGAGGTGCTGCTACGTCTGGGGTTCGGCCCAAAATTTATCGGCTGGATTAAGCTGCTCTATACGGGTCTACGGGGCAAGTCAAAGTAAATAACCGCACATCACAGTTCTTCCCATTGGGGAGAGGTACAAGGCAGGGGTGCCCCCCGTCACCACTGATCTTCGGACTGATGCTAGAGCCTCTAGCGACATGGATTAGAGGGGATAGAGTGCTTAGGGGACTGAAGTGGGCTGAGGGACAGGAAGACACGATCTCCCTCTACGCCGATGACATCCTTCTCTACCTAGCATCACCTACACGAACCATACACAGAATCCTTAATATTTTCACGAACTTTGGGAAGTATTCGGGATATGAAATCAATTGGTCCAAATCGGTGCTCTATGTACTTCATGGTCCGACTCCGAAACTCCTGCGCGGATGTGATGTAACGGTAGCAAAGGAGGGTTTTCGATATCTGGGTATATTCATCACGCCAGACTCAACTTCTATGACAACAATTTAGCACCCCCCCTAATAGATTGCGCAGGGACGTGAAACACTGGAGGACACTACCTCTGTCATTGCTGGGCCGAGCGGCCCTCTTCAAAACGTTAGCTCTCCCCCATTTCTTATAGATCCTGCAGAATTGCCCATTTAAAATTCCTGAGTCCTACTTCCAGCATGTTGACAGTGAAGTCAGGACCCTGTTGTGGGACGGGAAGACACTGTGTATAGCTAGACACAAACTGACTAGAAGCTGGTACGATGGGGGAATAGCGCTCCCTGATGTGCGCCTTTACTACTGGGCATCGCAGCTAGTGGTTATCAACCACTGGGTATACTATCCCCAGACAGAACCAGCCTACCAACTTGATCACTATCAGATGGGGAAAGAGGGTTACAATGGAGCTCTATACTCGCAGTCAGCGAAGGGCCGTTACATCGGCCCAACCGCCTTAACTACTGACATATGGAGGCAAGCGAATAAAAAACTCGGCTGGCACAATAAATTAACACTCGCCACGCCGTTATGGTTCACCAAAAAACTCTGGAAACTCGGCAACCAACTGGGGTTTGATAGATGGGACACCATCGGCATTTCCAATATTGGATACCTATGGAAAAAGGGAAAACCCTTAAAATTCTCTGAACTCCAGGTAGCCTATGAACTAGATCAGAGGGAGGTATTCTGATACCTACAAATCCGCCATGCCCTAAGAGTAGCACTCCCCGCCTCAGAGGAGCTGCCGGATGCATCTCCCCTTGAGGATAGAGTACTATCAGAACCCCTGAAGAAAAAGGCCATATCATTAATATATAGAAAATTGATTAACAATATGCCAGACCCACTCCAGCCTCTACGTGAACGATGGCAGATTGACATTGGACCTCTTGATGACGAAGAGTGGCAGGACGCACTCATGTCCCCACGAGAAGCGGCTATTCCATTGAATCTCCGCCTTATCCAACTCAAGATACTTCATAGAACCTACATGACTGGGCGCACCTTACATAGGATTGGTCGCAGAGACGATACACTTTGCCTCCGGCGTTGTGGGGGAGAGGCCACATTCTACCATACAGTGTGGGATTGCCCGAGTATAGCTCCATTCTGGGGAAAAATCACACAACAAATGCGCGAGGCGATAGGTAAGAATATTCAACTAACACCCGGACTGTGGCTCCTTAATATATGGGAGGCCACGGATCTCACCGCAATAGAGCAACAATGGGCTACCATGGGGTACACGCTGGCCAAAAAATGTATAGCAATGCATTGGGGGAGTGCTAGGAAACCCACTCTGTCGTCATGGACTAAAGAACTGGATAACTGTATGCTTGCAGAGAAAACAGTGTTCAAAAATAGGGGGTGCCCCCGGAAATGGAACAAAAAGTGGGGAAAATGGAACAGCTATCGAGGTGGACTCTGTATCTCCCCAACTGTTGAACTGGCGATGAAGGGGGGGCCTGGTATAGAATCAATATGAAGAACATGCTTCCTGTTACGGAGCCGCAGGGCAACGTGAACGTGTGACCTAAGGTAATGTGTGTAAATTGTACTAACATCATGACGACCTGTATTGTTTCTTTTGTTAAATAAATAAAAAGAATTTATTTAAAAAAAGATTTGCACTGAAGCAGCTGTCAGCTGCTCTCAATTTGGAAATTAGCTCCTATGTTCTATGGCAAAGTAAGGGTGGAGAAAAATATCTACATCCTCACCTTTGAGCAAGGCCATGGGGTTAGGACCACCAAATGCTCCTGGGGCAATTTTTAAGTCTATGTATAAAGAAACACCCCCAGGCAGTATGAGACAATAAAGCCCGGATGACCCAAATCTCCCCATCAGCGGAGAAGTCCAAAACAGTGGCAACCCCCCAGCACCTCAGCAATGTATATGGAACAGAGTCACAGAAGACCACCTCACCTCCGCCCTCATCAGCACCCCACCACCGACGAAGCCAGACGCTAACAGCGTGCCACGCAACCTCCACCGCTGGATCACGAACTGCACCAACACACTTGCCCCCCTCAAGATGACCACAAGACGACATCAAGAAAGCAAGCTAGTTCACCGATGCACTCCAAGAATCCAAGCGCTCCTGCCAACGACTCGAAAAGACATGGAGGAACAACAAAACCCCAGAAACACACACCACATACAGAACAGCCACCACAGCTCACCACCAACTTATCAAATCCACAAAGAAGATTTTCCTCCAAGACAGAATCCTCGCCAATGCCCACAACTCCAAAGAACTCTTCTCCATCATCAAGGAATGTGCCAAACCTGGCAGCGTAACAACAGACGTCCCACCCTCCCAAGACCTCTGCAACAGACTCAGCATCTTCTTTCACCTCAAGACTAAGACAATCTATGACAACTTCGACAATCACTCCAGCTCCCAACCCCAGCAACGCCACCCAACAGACCCTGCTCACTTGGTCCCTGCTCCTGACAAAAGACACATTAAAGACCATGAACAGCATCTACTTCAGAGCACCCACAGACCACTACCCACCTCACATCTTCCACAGAGCCGCCACGGCCATCGCACCAGAACTACGCCAGATGCTCAACTGCTCCCTCGAAACTGCCACATTCCCCGATGACTGGAAACACGCCGAAGTCAACCCCCTCATGAAGAAACCCTCCACAGACCCGACGGACCTCAAGAACTTCAGGCCCATCTCCCTGCTTCTGTTTGCAGCCAAGGTCATCGAAAAGGCCGTCAACACCCAGCTAGCAAACTTAATCGGAGCCAACAACGTCCTAGACATCTCCCAATCCGGATTCCGCAGCAACCACAGCACCGAGACCGCCTAACTCACTGCCACCGATGACAACCACTCCCTCCTCGAGCAGGTCCAAACGGCAGCCATCATCCTCCTGGACCTCTCGACTGCCTTCGACACCGTCTCCCACCGCACACTAGCCACCAGACTCCACGACGCCGGCATTCATGGAAAGGCCCTTGACTGGATATGCTCACTCCTCACTGGCAGAACCCAGTGAGTCAGACTCCCGCCCTACCTCTCGGAACCAACGAAGACCAGATGTGTAGTGCCCCATGGATCCTCCTTCAGGCCCCACCCTTTTCAACATCTACATGGCCCCCCTTGCAACCATCGTCAGAAACCACGGGCTCAACATCGTCTTCTACACCGATGACACCCAGCTCATCCTCTCCCTTACTTAAGAAACCGACATCACCAGGCACAACTTCCAAGAAGGGATGAAAGCCGTCGCCACCTGGATGAAGAAGAGCTGCTTGAAACTCAACTCTGAGAAAACAGAAGTCCTCATCTTTGGCTCCACCCCCTCCGCATGGGGCGACACCTGGTGGCTCCCCGCCCTCGGAAACCCCCCCACCCCGACAGACCATGCACAAAACCTCTGCATAATACTAGACTCATCGCTCACGATGAAACGCCAGATCAATGGTGAATCCTCGGCCTGCTTCAACACCCTCCACATACTCCGAAAAACATTCAGATGCATCCCTTCCGAATCCAGAAAAACGGTCATACACGCCCTCATCAGTACCAGACTGGACTACTGCAATGCCCTCTTGCTGGAAACAACAAGAAACTACTTCGTAAAATCCAGACCGTCCAGAACGCCGCTGCCAGACTGACCCTAGACACCCCCCGTCACAACCACTTCACCCAACACCTCCGAGATCTCCACTGGTTCCCCATCGAAAGAAGAATAACCTTCAAGCTCCTCACTCACGCTTACAAGGCCCTCGACAACGTCGGACCAGCATACCTTACCAACTGCCTCTTCTTCCACGCACCCAAGAGACACCTCCGATCAGCTTATCTCTCTCTGGCCTAAAAGTTCTTCTCGTACCTCGCAGCCAAGGCCTGGAATGACCTCCCCCTCCAGCAAATACCTACATTGCTGCAGTTCAGGAACGACCTCAAGACCTGGCTCTTCGGATGACCCCAGCACTCAATGGAGCAGCCCCACCTTGACCCCAGCACCTTGAGACCCTTGCGGGTGAGTAGCTGCACTTTACCAACCCTGATTGATTGATTAATTGATTGAACACCACACCAAGCCTAGCCCACAGGCTCTCCCTCACACTCTCCCCTTCCCCCGACCCAAGCTCATAGTATTGTATCCATAATCCTCTCCCATGCCGCACTGGTGCACCTCACATCACGACAAATTTCACAGACACTAGGAGGCGAGTCACCTTTTCTGAAGGAGATGCTGGAGTAACTCAACAGCACAATGTTACAAGTTTTGAGCCCCTGTAGGGCATTAGTTTTGGTTATCAGTGGACCTTTTGCGACCAACACACCTAGCGACTAGACTCAGTGGAGGGGTACACTGCACCTCACTAATATTATTATGCAATTTGTAATGCGAACAGATACCCCCAAAAGTTTCCCGGCACAGGGTACAGCACACGTCTGATGCAGTAAGTTAAGTTAGCAAGACTAAGACCCCCGCAAAAGCTCAGGAGTGAATTACAATTCCTTAAAGCTGAGGGAAGAGAGTTCCACAGTTGTGGGCCAAGATTTGCAAAAGAACTGCCTTTCATGCGAGTTAACCAAAACCTTGGTACCGAGAACAGGGTTTAATTTGAAGATCTTAGGGTGTTGTTATATGGGGTTATATAGCCCTTAAATACATTGTCGACATTGCTAAGTTAGCATGAGATTTACTTGCCCTATGCTGCTGCTTTTGCGCACGCCTCTGCTAAGAGTTTGTTTTCGCGACACTTTGCCTCTGCCCTGTACATGATAACAGATTGTTTTTCACGTTCTCAGCTTTCCCTTCACTTCTGTCTGAACATAATGTGCAAGGTCGGTCAACAATGTCTCTTGTTATTCTGTTCTGGTCAGTCCCTATTACCTAGACAAAACATGTTACCAACAGCTGCAATGTGGAAGAATCGAGCTTTGATATAACTTTGTTGCATGTTTTTGAAACACACTCGAAGAAAGCCGTTCCATGGAGCTGAGCGCTGCTGTTCCTATGATGTAAACCTTTGGGTTTAGGCTTTCAGGTAGGGGTCTGCTAATAACGCCTAGACATCTTCTGTTATATAAAATAACTTCTTACTGCCGTGGGGAGGGTGATTAGGCCCAGTTATTTTGCCTTTTTCACAGTCTTTATAAAATGACGACTCCTTTTATATTCTATGGTATTGTAACAATGCTAATGATTCTTGCCTTATGCATTTTGCTGCTAGTTGTGATTCGCATACTGTTTTATGAATCACTATAGTCAAAATAAACATTTTGAAATTATTTAGTGACTCTGATTATTTTTATTGTGGACAAGTACGTGAGAGCGAAAGAGTGTCTTGTTCCCACAACTCTGAGGTGAGTCGGGAGTGCTCGTGTTCTGGGTTGTCTAAACATTCGTAGCTTCTTGATATTTGTAGGAGACCGAATGAGACACTATTGCTAGTCGGTTGGGATTTTGGGTACTAAGGTGATAGGAGGTACACCCCTATTTACTGAGGTCCTGTTTTCTTGTGCATTTATTTATTTTATTTGAAAGGTTTTATATAGCGCTGGCTAGACCCGGAGGTATCAGAGCGCTTTACATGAGTATCAGACCATAGTTGCAGGTTACATCGTTACAAAGGTTGCACAGTTATTAGAGCATAACTATATAATTACATGTTAGGTCGAGCCAAACAATAAGGACAATATACGTAAGTTATATATATACATAGTTCTGTGTATGAGCAGAATCCCCGCAACATGGCGCCGCCAACGTTTGGTCTGGTTCTTATCTGCGAGACGCTTGAGTAGTGCTCGTGCTGGTCCACAATACCCTCACTTCTGTTTCCGGGACAGCTGTGACGGAGTAACCTCCTATATTGACATTTTTATAGGTTTATTCAAGCTTGGAGTTTTAAAAGGTATTTCTTTTCTTATAACCCGTGTTTGCGCTGCCACTCATAAAGTTGTTCTACTGTCTTCTCTATAATGGCTGTAGTTGATATTCCGGCTCATAGCAGAGCCGCGCTGAGGGCACACTTTGCTCATTATGCAGTCCCTGATGCTGGGGCCTTGCTTATGTTTGTGGTAGAAGCCGATCCGGCTCACCAGTTTGAAGTTTTTTACTCTTGGGTCACCTTTCCGGCGGTGGATGGCACGGATGATTTGTTTCACACATATGCTGCCACTGCCGTTCCTCAGCAGTATCAGCCTTATAGAGCTCTTGAAATTCCGCTTACAGCTTGGCAACACCGTATTTGGTTTAATGGCGCCCTTCCTCACCCATTAACGGCAGTCAGTTTGGGCCCTTTATCTATAGATGGGGCCACATGGCCCGTTTTGGCTGGGTTTACCCCACACCCACGTGCTTTTACAACTGCGACTCTGGCAGAGCTCCGCGTCTTACATACTTCGTTAGTGCGCGTATATAGAGCTGTAATACAGTACGTAACCCGCACCGTCCAGGTGGGACCACCTGGCGCTGCAGTACAACCTACGGGTCCTGGTGGCGTGACCATCAGTCCCTTTATAGTTAATTCTGTCATGGGCAAACGCCCACAGAATAAGGATGAATTTCCGTATTGGCTTGCTGAAAAATTTGGACAGATAGAAGCTGTCTTTCCTAATACCACTCCTGTGGAGAAACACAGGATCTTAACTATTAGTTTACCCAAAGACTTAATTCCCGAATTGGCTGATTGTAACACCTGGGGCAGGGTGTTTGCAGCGGTATATTCTATGTGTTTCGGCACCCCCTCCATGACCGTACTCCCCTTTGTGATTAAACGCGCTCAAGATGAACACGGAGCAGAAGTGGCTGTTGAGCTGGGGATGAGACTGGTGGGAGTGTTCGACTTGGTTGCTGATATGATGCTCGCCAATGTCAAGGGCCATGCCGTTAGCTTTCAAGTAGCAAACCGCTTAGAAGCGGTCGCGGAGGCTGACAGACCACGAGAATTACCAAAGATTATTGCGTAGGCTTATAAAACCATAGGCCGCAATAGTCTGGGGAATAAGCCTACGACTCAAACACAAACGCAGTCTCAAGTACAACAGAAAGCCCCGCCTGACAAGGATGGGCGCCCTTTCTTTCCTAAAAAGAATTGGCAAAGAAATAAGAAACAGGGTTCCCAACAACAGAAGCAGGGTTCGCGTGCCAGTTCACCGACCCCTGATGCTTCTGAACATACTTATAACTTGCGCGCTCGCGCTAAAATTAAGTCTCCTGAAAGATTTCAGGTTCCTGACCAGCGTTCTCCTCGTTCTTTACAGGAAACATCAGGCTCACAAGCCGGTGGAGGGGATCGCCAGGATCGGGGTAGAAGTCAACCTGCGTCACAACTTCGTGAACAGCCTCGACAGTTTGAAGTCAAGGACACGCAGGGTGATTTCGCACGTACCCGACCTCCTTTTCAAAAGAAAAAAGTTGCCGCTTCAACAGCGAGATATGCCACAGACGGTGAGGACGCGACTCCTGGATTGGACATGGGCAGTGACTCTGCTCGACAGCGCGGCGGAAGTTACCATAGTCAGGGAGGCTCTACATCCCCGTCTGGATGTGACAGCAACTGACACGTTTGTTACAATTGAGACTGCAGATACCCGGGTTGCCCCCCCGGATAGACTACACGAAGTCCTTTTCCAAATTGAAGGTGATATACTGTGTCTCATTAAGGTTGTGTTCTTGGAGAATCTAACCGCTACATATGACATTTTATTGGCGGAGAAAGTTTGTCCGCTACCCTTTGTGTTAGCCTCTTCTAGAGGGGAAGATGTGATACTTCCGAGTTTTTCACGTTGTGTCCCTGAGGAACGAGCGCAGGCTCTTGCGGAGGAATGGGCTTTGGCCTTAGCCCCAGCGGTGTATCGCAATCAGGTGGGTTGGAACGCTGATTCGCCATCTCATGAAATAACATTGCGCTCTATGCCACAACCTCAACCTCAATATCCCATCAAACGAGAAGCGAAGGCTTCTGTTTGTGACATTCTCAGACAATTGGAGTATCAGGAGGTCATTGAGTCATGTGTATCACCTATGAATAATCCTCTCTTTACTGTCCCTGAACCTGATGGTTCTTTTCGGATTGTATTGGACTATAGAAATTTGAACAGCCATTGCCGCACCTTTGCGGTACAAAACACACACAGTTCAGCGCTGGATAATAAAATTTTGTTCGTAAAAAATACAAAACGACACTTGACATTTCGAATGGTTTCTACAGTCACAATCTCGACCGTGCGAGTGGTGACCTGACAGCATTCAGTGCCGTCGGAAATCAGAAAAAATGTACACGGTTGCCTATGGGGTATAAGAATAGCCCCGGGGCATTTGCGGCGCGCATTGTGTCTTTGTTGCATGACATTGACCCTGAGGCCTTGTCGTACGTTGATGACATATATTTGACTGACGACGACCTCGCCCCACATCTTGACCGAGGCGACCACATAATCTTATCTTTTGCCGATTTCGGTTATAAATTTAATTTTGCAAAGTCACACATTGCCCATCTGGCAGTGCTCTTTTTGGGCTACGAGCTCAATAATGAGGGAAAGGGTCTAGCACCTCACTTCCTAGGGAAATGTGCACATTTGCAACCACCTTCTTCTTTGAAAAAGTTACAATCCTTGCTGGGTTTTTTAAACTTCGGGAGGACTTACATTCCCGATTATGCCCAGCGTATCAAACCGCTTTATGCGTTGATACAACCTAAGTTTTCGTCTGCCAGCTGGCTTTCGGAACATACTTCCCTTCTGCAGTCTTTGCAGGCGGATTTGCTTGCGACTAACTTCTTAATGACTAGTGATAACACCATCAACCTGGTAATACGTATCGTTTCAGGGGCAGTGGGTTTCACGTACTTAACATTCAATGAAGGAGACACAATACCTATTGCATACAAATCACACTTGTACACTGCGGCTGAAATGCGTTTTTCCTCTGTGGAGAAAATCTTGACTGCAGTGCAGATGGCTATTCTAAAGGAACGCTCACTTGCGCAGGGCAAACGCATTCTTATGGTCACTCCCTTCCCTGCTTTGGAAGCGGTGACTAAAGCTAGTGTGCCTAACTCTAAGGCATTGCACCAACGTTGGATTCAGTGGGCTACTTCTTTGACGTCTTCGGATGTCACATTTGTCTTTGATCCATCTCTTCAGACTCAGGAGTATTTGCAGTATGAATTTGTTCATCCTCCTCCTTTGTCCCTTCTTCCTCTGTGTGAATACAAATGCATCATTTATACCGATGGCTCGGCACAACCGGCCACGGGTTCCAAACATGCTTATTCAGCGGCTTGCGCTATTGTGGCTGGCTCCATTGAAGATGGAGAGTTTAAGTCTTCCATTGTGCACACTCAGGCACTAGGAGACTGCACGGCGCAATTGGCCGAGCTGCGTGCTCTTGTTCTAGCTCTAGAGTTTGCTGATCCTCTTGTGAGTACTCTTATTGTGTGCGATTCTTACTCTTGTGTCCAGTCGTTCAATGACAACTTATTCTTTTGGTCTCAAAATGATTACCGCGATTCTAAATGTAGGAGAGTAGGATCTGCTTCACAGGGGTACCCCCACTTTTTGCTGATACTTCACTGGTTTTCGACATTAGTCTGGCTGGGGCCCTGCTATTCAGAGCCCCAGCCTAGCTGTTTCCTCTTTAAAAGGGTCTCCATGTGCCTTAGGCACATCACTGATTGGGATCTGGAGTGCCCTTGTAAGTCCCTAGTATATGGTATACTATGTACCAAGGGCATAGGTACCTCAGAGGCCTGCCAGGGGCTGCAGCATGTATTATGCCACCCCTGGTAGGCCATCCAAACTGACACCACAGGTCTGCTACTGCAGCCTGGGTAAGGTGGTGCATGCACCCCTTGCTGTGGTATAGGTTACCTATATCACTAAAAGCATACACACATATAAACCTATAAGTCACTCCTAAGGCAGGCCTTATCAATCCTAAAGGCAGAGTGCATGGTTCCTATGTGAGAGAGTGCCCCTGCATGAGCAGGGCCCCTCTGCAGCGTTCGGAGACCATCTCTGATGCTGTTTGTAGTGCAGCCTGACCATATACTCTTAAACGCATTATATCCTCGCGGTAAAATGCTAACTATGGAATGGCTGCACCTAAACATGTCGTGTTTGGTGTCAAACATCTTGGAATACTACCCCCCGCCAATCCTGGCGGCGGGGGTAGCATTCCACCCTTCTAGAGGGAAAGGCATGTTAACTCTGACGAGTCCGGTAACTTCTTTCCAGAGCCTGGCATCACAAAATGGATGCTGCTGCCACAGACACGAGTCTGGCCTCCTGCTGCTGGACGAAACTCCGGCAGGGGAGGCCTGGACAATAGGTTTCCTGTCCCAGGGAGGTGTGACCACCTCCCCAGACAGGACAATGTGTATTGGGGCTGGGCGGGAGCACTTTCGGGTGCTTTGAAGTCCTGCACTGGGGGCACATTTGGTGTCCCTGTGCATACCCCAGTTCAAACCGGATCAGGGGCTTGCAGCCCCTGCTTTGGCGCGAACTGGACAAAGGGAAAGGGGTGTAGCCACCCCTCTGCCCTGACCCACCCATAGGTGGGGCCACAGAGTAGTCCATCCCCTATTTTTAGAATAAAGGTAGGAACCCAGTCCCTAGGACTTTAGATTATACCTGGACGAAACTCTGAAACAGAATCCTGGACCTTCGACGCTCTACTCACGATTAGAGGACTGAAGAATCTCCCTTGGGGTCAAGGAGTGACTCCCCTGCTTGGCAGGCACCAAAGAAGCATCTGTCCGGTTCGCATCACTGAAGCTCCCGTCGGACGCCGAAGTCATCGCATCACCAGAGGTGGATTCTCAGACTTCCCCGAGGCTACCCTGAGTCCCCAGCAAAGCTGAGGCCCGTGGCTATCGTGGGTGACGTGAGACCGTGACCCCTGGACACCGAGCACATTTGCAAGTGCACCATCTTCTGGGTCTCCCAAGAAGTCGTGCTTTGGGCTCCGAGTAGCCCTAGCCTCCAGCACCACCTGCACCGAAGATCACTGGCCCCCACTCCACGAGTGTCCTGTAAGCCAGCTCCACGTGCGGCGTCACGAGGCTCCTTCGCGGTCGCTAGCCCGTTGGCTAGTAGCCCTTAACGAAGGCCAATCTTTTCTTTACTTGGCAGTCTGGTTGCTCCAGGCCTGCCCTCACTTACCCTCGCTGGGTGAGTTCCCCAGACCTTGCTGGTCTGCATCATCGACGATCTACATCTTACTCGAGACTTGCCGTTGCCAAGGCTTGTTGGGTCCAATCTGGTCGCCGACACCTCTGCACTCGACAGACATCGAGCAACAGCCCGAATCCTGCTCCTGGTTGCCGACAACGCCTCCCGGACCTCGTGGCTGAAGAGTCAAGACGACCGTCATCGAACCTGAAGCACTCGACATCGGTGGGCATCTGTCCATCACCTCCCTGGTCACTGGCTAGTGACCCAGACTCTGTCCCCTCTGCTTTCAGGTTCTTCAGAACTCCGATCCACTCTTGGATCCACCCGGACACTTTTCTCCTGGTCGCCAGCAGCACTTTGCAGCAGATCGCCATAAGAACCGACGACGAAACCCGACCCCGAAAGGCACCTATGCACCCGGCTTCCCTGGGTGAGGTAACACGAGTACTCCGGTGCTCCCGTGGGTAGAGACTCTTCAAAGTCCTAGATCTCAAAGGGTTTTGTCCTAGTCCTCTTTTAAGTGTCCCTTTCCTCTATTTTCCCGATCCCGACTTTCTCCATAGAAGTTAACGGCGTATCGCGGTCGTGTATTTACACTGCACGCGTCTCCCGTGGGTCCCCTGTGTCACTACCTTGGGTGGTTCCTTGTGGTCCAAGCACTTCTAGAGGCTCTAGGCCTAGTGTCTAGTTCAGTCGTGGTTCGCATACCACTTTATTGGTATATGGTTTGGTACGCCCCTAGGGCCCAAACGTGTATTTGTGCTATTACTGTGATTTAAGATCTTATAACCTATGTACTTCGAACTCTAGCCTCATAAAGAGACTAGAGGGGTGTGTTTAGTAATAAATACATATATTTTGAATATATACCTGGTGTGGTGCTCTTTCATTTGGTCACTCAAGAGATTATAGACTGGTAAAACAAGCTGCTTTACATTCCTTCAAGACTTAGCCTGAAGGCTGCTCTCCATAGCTACCACTAGGATAGCTTTCAATAAGGTTGTCTTTAACCTACCTACCATAAGAGTCGATTTGGACTGGTGCAAGGTGCCCACTACAATTAGTGGACAGCATATGCCAGGCCAACTTCTCACATTGGTGTGCAGCGTGTGGGATTCCAGCTTGCTATTGTTTTACCAGATAATCTCAATTGAATTGATCAACTGAAAACCACTAAAGGTACCTAAGGTACATATAATTTAAGCTTAGAATATCAGTAAGTTCTACTGAACTTAGAGTTGTGTGTTAAGGGATAGCACAACCCTTTCTACAACTCAAGAGAGTTTAGTAGGCCACACTAGAGTAGGTAGTGCATACACCACACCACACTAGTAATGTCTTTAAAAGCAGGATCCAAAGATGCCCTGCAGGAAGCCATTGAGCTTCCCCCTCCAAGTATGACACACTCCCATTCTTGGAACTGAGAGCTTTGTGTAACGTGAGGAAATTAAGGACAGGCCAAAGTCCCACCACCCAACACCTCCAGGAGTTGTTGGTGGCTTATGATCTTAGTAAGTCCTCAGAGACTGAAGGGGTAGGAGCAGAGGGTGGGCCAGCAGATGAGGAAGGGGCCAGGGGTACTACTACCCCCAGCCCCCCTCTGAAACTGACCAGGAGGGTGACAATGACCCTGACCTGGAAAACCCAATCCCTTCTGGGGAAGATGAAGATGAGGATCTGGAGAACCACACCTTTGTCCCCCCAGGAAGGATTATGAGTGTGCTCAGAAAGTCTAGGTCTCCTTCTCAGGAGTCTAACCACTCTGGCACCTCAATAGGGAGCTCTGTTTCTTCTCACAGGAGGGAATCCTCTCATGAGAGAAGAAAGAGACTGGTCCAGTATGAGGAAACTCAACTGGAGATCAGGAAGAAGCAATTGGCTTTAGATAGAGAATCCCTAGATCTCCTTAAAGAGAGAAGAAAGTTGGGACTAGAGTCCCATGGTGGCAGCCATGTCCCTAGAGATAGGGAAAGGTCCTATGACCATAGGAACCTGAGCAAGATTGTCCCTCCCTACCAGAGTGGGGATGATATCCACAAATGGATAACTGCTTTAGAGAGGGCCTGTAAAGTACAGAAGGTCCCTCAGGAGCAGTGGGCAGCAATCTTGTGGCTCTCCTTTGCTGACAAAGGTAGAGACAAGCTCCTCACTGTTAGAGAGGAGGATGCTGACAATTACAAGGTCTTGAAGAGTGCTCTTATTGATGGGTTTGGCCTAACCACTGAACAGTACAGGTTGAAGTTCAGAGACACCCAAAAAGCACAGACTCAAGACTGGGTAGACTATGTGGATTGTTCTGCCAAGGCTCTGGAAGGCTGGTTGATGGGCAGTAAGGTGTGTGACTTCTCAGGATTGTATAATCTGATAATGAGGGAGCAGATTCTTAATAACTGTCAAAACCAGCTGTTGCATCAGTACCTGGTTGACTCTGATCTGACCTCTCCCCAAGAATTGGGAAAGAAGGCAGACAAATGGGTCAGAACCAGGGTGAAGCAGAAGGTACAGAACCAAGGTGGGGAAACCAAGAAGCAAGATGCTAAGAACTCTGACAAGGGTGGGGAGAAGGGTAAAGATCAAAAGTCTTCATCAGGCCCCCAAAAATCTTCTTCTGGTGGGGATTCCCAGTCTACCAAGGGTAAAGGCCAAAGAAAACCATGGTGCAAGGTCTGTAAGCAAAAGACCCACTGGACCAGTGATTGCACCAAGTCCAAAGACTCCAGTCCAGCACCCACCAATGCCCCTAAGGCACCTGTTCCCCCTAGTACAGTTGGTGGAGGTGCTCCAGCAAAGGGTTTAGTAGGGTTCACCCTGGGAACTGAGTTGGGCTCTGACTTAGTCAGGGAACTGACTCAGGCTGTGTTAGTCTGTGATGGAGGCATGGATGTGACCTCCACTGTGAGTCCCAGTAATCTGGGCAAGTACAGACAACAGCCTTTAATCAATGGACGAGAGGCTTTGGCATTTAGGGACACAGGGGCAAGTGTCACAATGGTGACACAAGACCTTGTGCTACCTGGGCAAGTTATACTTGGTGAAATGTACCAAGTGACCAATGCTAGCAATGTCAGAACAGACCATACTCTGGCAGTTGTTAACTTCTCCTGGGGAGGGGTAACTGGCCTTAAGAAGGTTGTGGTAAGTGCAAACCTACCAGTCGAATGCTTGCTTGGCAATGACTTAGAGACTTCTGCTTGGGCAGAAGTGGAGCTCAGGACCCATGCAGAAATGCTGGGGATCCCTGCAGATGTGTTTGCTGTGACCAGGTCACAAGCTAAACTGTCTAAAACTGAACAGGCCTTGGATTCTGGAAGAAGGGACCAAGTGCCTTCCAAGAGGAGGAGTAGTAGGGTTAAGGCAGAGCCTTCCCCCTTGGCTCAGGAGGAAGATCAGTCCCTTGAGGGGGATGATCTCAGCCCTGAAGAAGGAACTGTCCCAGAGGAACTTGAACCTGAACAGGTTGAGTTCTTGGGGACAGGGGGACCTTCTAGGGCAGATCTGAGCCAGGAGCAGCAGAGCTGCCCCTCCCTTGAACCCCTCAGACAGCAAGCTGCTGCTGAGGCTGCTGGGAAAGCTAGTGGTCCCCATACAGTGTATTGGGATGATGGACTCCTGTACTCAGAGAGTAGAGACCCCAAGCCTGGTGCTACCAGGAGGTTGGTAATACCTTTGAAGTTCAGGGGCTTCCTATTGACCCTAGCCCATGATATTCCCTTAGCAGGACACCTGGGCCAGAACAAGACTTGGGACAGAATTGTCCCTCACTTTCACTGGCCCCACATGTCTGAAGACAGTAAGGAGTTTTGTCGCTCCTGTGTAACCTGCCAAGCCAGTGGCAAAGCAGGTGGCACTACAAAGGCCCCCTGATACCACTACCTGTGGTGGGGGTGCCCTTTGAGAGGGTAGGGATTGACATTGTTGGTCCCATGGATCCCCAAACAGCCTCTGGGCACAGGTTTATCCTGGTGGTAGTGGATCATGCCACCAGGTACCCAGAAGCTATTCCCCTCAGGACCACTACAGCACCTGTGGTGGCAAGGGCCCTCCTGGGAATCTTCTCAAGAGTGGGCTTTCCTAAGGAGGTAGTATCAGACAGGGGTGCAAACTTCATGTCTGGTTACTTAAAAGCAATGTGGAAGGAGTGTGGAGTTACTTATAAGTTCACCACACCCTATCACCCACAATGCAATGGTTTAGTTGAGAGATTCAACAAAACCTTGAAGGGCATGATTAAAGGGCTCCCAGAAAAGCTTAGGCGTAGATGGGACATACTCTTGCCCTGCCTTTTATTCGCATATAGGGAGGTGCCTCAGAAGGGGGTTGGTTACAGCCCTTTTGAACTTCTGTTTGGCCACCCTGTGAGGGGTCCACTGTGCTTGGTGAAGGAAGGATGGGAGTTACCTCTCAAGCCCCCAAAGCAAGATATAGTGGACTATGTACTTGGTCTCCGCTCCAGGATGGCTGAGTACATGAAAAAGGCAACCAAAAACCTTGAGGCTAGCCAGGAACTGCAGAAGGCCTGGCATGACCAAAAGGCTGTTCTGACTGTTTACCAGCCAGGACAGAAGGTGTGGGTGTTGGAGCCAGTGGCCCCAGCAGCTCTCCAAGACAAATGGAGTGGACCCCACACTATTGTTGAACAGAAGGGTGAGGTCACTTACTTAGTGGACCTAGGAACACCCAGGAGTCCCCAAAGGGTTCTCCATGTCAACAGACTTAAGCCATATGTGGACAGGGCAGACATGGGCTTGCTCATGGCTACTGATGAAGGGCAGGAGGAAGAGAGTGACCCACTCCCTGACCTGCTCTCACAGAACCCTGACGATGGGTCAGTTGATGGTGTAGCCTTGGCAGGCAGCCTCACTACCCAGCAACAAACTGATTGCAGGCAAGTCCTCAATCAGTTTAGGCACATGTTTTCACTGACACCCAGTCAGACCACCTGGTGCACTCATGAAGTGGACACTGGGGACAGTCTGCCTATTAAAAACAAGATTTATAGGCAACCTGACCATGTCAGGGACTGTATCAGGACTGAAGTCCAGAAGATGTTGGAATTGGGAGTGATTGAGCCCTCAGATAGCCCTTGGGCTAGTCCAGTAGTCCTAGTACCTAAACCTCACACCAGTGGTGGGAAAAGAGAGATGAGGTTTTGTGTAGACTACAGAGGCCTCAATGCAGTCACTAGGACTGATGCCCATCCAATACCCAGGGCAGATGAGCTCATAGATACTTTGGCCTCTGCCAAATATCTCAGCACATTTGACCTAACAGCTGGCTACTGGCAGATCAGACTAGCTGATGCTGCAAAGCCCAAAACAGCATTTTCAACCCCTAGTGGGCATTATCAATTTGTGGTGATGCCCTTTGGTCTGAAAAATGCACCTGCCACTTTCCAGAGGTTGGTGAACACAGTTCTCACAGGACTGGAAGCCTATAGTGCAGCTTATCTAGATGATATTGCTGTCTTTAGCTCCACCTGGGAGGATCACCTGGTCCACCTCAGGAATGTTTTACAGGCCCTGCAAAAGGCAGGCCTGACTATCAAGGCCACTAAGTGCCAGATAGGGCAGAGTCAGGTTGTGTACCTGGGCCACCTTGTGGGTGGAGGCCAGGTTCAACCTTTGCAGAGCAAGATCCAGACCATCATGGACTGGACTGCTCCCACTACCCAGACTCAGGTGAGAGCCTTCTTAGGCCTGACTGGGTACTATAGGAGATTTGTCAAGGGGTATGGATCAATAGTGACACCCTTGAATGACTTAACTTCTAAGAAAATGCCCAAAAAGGTTCAGTGGACAGTTAGCTGTCAAAAGGCATTTGATGACCTCAAGCAGGCCATGTGCACTGCTCCAATTCTGCAGAGTCCTGATTACTCCAAGAAGTTCATTGTTCAAACTGATGCATCTGAATTGGGGGTAGGGGCTGTACTGTCACAATTGAATGAAGAAGGTCAGGATCAGCCAGTAGCTTTTATTAGCAGAAGGCTGACCCCTAGAGAGAAACGTTGGTCAGCCATAGAGAGGGAGGCCTTTGCTGTGGTCTGGGCTCTGAAGAAGTTGAGGCCATACTTGTTTGGTACACACTTCCTGGTTCAGACAGACCATAAGCCCCTCTTATGGCTAAAACAAATGAAGGGTGAAAACCCCAAACTGCTTAGGTGGTCCATTTCCCTACAGGGGATGGACTTTACAGTGGAACATAGGCCTGGGAGTAACCATGCGAATGCAGATGGACTCTCTAGGTATTTCCACTTAGAACATGAAGACTTAACTGGGCAAGGTTAGTTTAATGTCCCTACGTTTGGGGGGGTTGTGTAGGAGAGTAGGATCTGCTTCACAGGGGTACCCCCACTTTTTGCTGATACTTCACTGGTTTTCGACATTAGTCTGGCTGGGGCCCTGCTATTCAGAACCCCAGCCTAGCTGTTTCCTCTTTAAAAGGGTCTCCATGTGCCTTAGGCACATCACTGATTGGGATCTGGAGTGCCCTTGTAAGTCCCTAGTATATGGTATACTATGTACCAAGGGCATAGGTACCTCAGAGGCCTGCCAGGGGCTGCAGCATGTATTATGCCACCCCTGGTAGGCCATCCAAACTGACACCACAGGTCTGCTACTGCAGCCTGGGTAAGGTGGTGCATGCACCCCTTGCTGTGGTATAGGTTACCTATATCACTAAAAGCATACACACATATAAACCTATAAGTCACTCCTAAGGCAGGCCTTATCAATCCTAAAGGCAGAGTGCATGGTTCCTATGTGAGAGAGTGCCCCTGCATGAGCAGGGCCCCTCTGCAGCGTTCGGAGACCATCTCTGATGCTGTTTGTAGTGCAGCCTGACCATATACTCTTAAACGCATTATATCCTCGCGGTAAAATGCTAACTATGGAATGGCTGCACCTAAACATGTCGTGTTTGGTGTCAAACATCTTGGAATACTACCCCCCGCCAATCCTGGCGGCGGGGGTAGCATTCCACCCTTCTAGAGGGAAAGGCATGTTAACTCTGACGAGTCCGGTAACTTCTTTCCAGAGCCTGGCATCACAAAATGGATGCTGCTGCCACAGACACGAGTCTGGCCTCCTGCTGCTGGACGAAACTCCGGCAGGGGAGGCCTGGACAATAGGTTTCCTGTCCCAGGGAGGTGTGACCACCTCCCCAGACAGGACAATGTGTATTGGGGCTGGGCGGGAGCACTTTCGGGTGCTTTGAAGTCCTGCACTGGGGGCACATTTGGTGTCCCTGTGCATACCCCAGTTCAAACCGGATCAGGGGCTTGCAGCCCCTGCTTTGGCGCGAACTGGACAAAGGGAAAGGGGTGTAGCCACCCCTCTGCCCTGACCCACCCATAGGTGGGGCCACAGAGTAGTCCATCCCCTATTTTTAGAATAAAGGTAGGAACCCAGTCCCTAGGACTTTAGATTATACCTGGACGAAACTCTGAAACAGAATCCTGGACCTTCGACGCTCTACTCACGATTAGAGGACTGAAGAATCTCCCTTGGGGTCAAGGAGTGACTCCCCTGCTTGGCAGGCACCAAAGAAGCATCTGTCCGGTTCGCATCACTGAAGCTCCCGTCGGACGCCGAAGTCATCGCATCACCAGAGGTGGATTCTCAGACTTCCCCGAGGCTACCCTGAGTCCCCAGCAAAGCTGAGGCCCGTGGCTATCGTGGGTGACGTGAGACCGTGACCCCTGGACACCGAGCACATTTGCAAGTGCACCATCTTCTGGGTCTCCCAAGAAGTCGTGCTTTGGGCTCCGAGTAGCCCTAGCCTCCAGCACCACCTGCACCGAAGATCACTGGCCCCCACTCCACGAGTGTCCTGTAAGCCAGCTCCACGTGCGGCGTCACGAGGCTCCTTCGCGGTCGCTAGCCCGTTGGCTAGTAGCCCTTAACGAAGGCCAATCTTTTCTTTACTTGGCAGTCTGGTTGCTCCAGGCCTGCCCTCACTTACCCTCGCTGGGTGAGTTCCCCAGACCTTGCTGGTCTGCATCATCGACGATCTACATCTTACTCGAGACTTGCCGTTGCCAAGGCTTGTTGGGTCCAATCTGGTCGCCGACACCTCTGCACTCGACAGACATCGAGCAACAGCCCGAATCCTGCTCCTGGTCACCGACAACGCCTCCCGGACCTCGTGGCTGAAGAGTCAAGACGACCGTCATCGAACCTGAAGCACTCGACATCGGTGGGCATCTGTCCATCACCTCCCTGGTCACTGGCTAGTGACCCAGACTCTGTCCCCTCTGCTTTCAGGTTCTTCAGAACTCCGATCCACTCTTGGATCCACCCGGACACTTTTCTCCTGGTCGCCAGCAGCACTTTGCAGCAGATCGCCATAAGAACCGACGACGAAACCCGACCCCGAAAGGCACCTATGCACCCGGCTTCCCTGGGTGAGGTAACACGAGTACTCCGGTGCTCCCGTGGGTAGAGACTCTTCAAAGTCCTAGATCTCAAAGGGTTTTGTCCTAGTCCTCTTTTAAGTGTCCCTTTCCTCTATTTTCCCGATCCCGACTTTCTCCATAGAAGTTAACGGCGTATCGCGGTCGTGTATTTACACTGCACGCGTCTCCCGTGGGTCCCCTGTGTCACTACCTTGGGTGGTTCCTTGTGGTCCAAGCACTTCTAGAGGCTCTAGGCCTAGTGTCTAGTTCAGTCGTGGTTCGCATACCACTTTATTGGTATATGGTTTGGTACGCCCCTAGGGCCCAAACGTGTATTTGTGCTATTACTGTGATTTAAGATCTTATAACCTATGTACTTCGAACTCTAGCCTCATAAAGAGACTAGAGGGGTGTGTTTAGTAATAAATACATATATTTTGAATATATACCTGGTGTGGTGCTCTTTCATTTGGTCACTCAAGAGATTATAGACTGGTAAAACAAGCTGCTTTACATTCCTTCAAGACTTAGCCTGAAGGCTGCTCTCCATAGCTACCACTAGGATAGCTTTCAATAAGGTTGTCTTTAACCTACCTACCATAAGAGTCGATTTGGACTGGTGCAAGGTGCCCACTACAATTAGTGGACAGCATATGCCAGGCCAACTTCTCACATTGGTGTGCAGCGTGTGGGATTCCAGCTGTGCTAGTGTTTTACAGATAATCTCAATTGAATTCGATCAACTGAAGAACCACTAAAGGTACCTAAGGTACATATAATTTAAGCTTAGAATAGTCAGTAAGTTCTACTGAACTTAGAGTTGTGTGTTAAGGATAGCACAGCCCTCACAACTCAAGAGAGTTTAGTGGGCTCACACTAGAGTAGGTAGTCATACACCACACCGGACTGGTAATAGTCTTCAAAGCAGGATCCAAAGATGTCCTTGCAGGAAGCCATCTGGTGCTTCCACCCTCCAGGTATGATACACTCTGCATTCTTGGAATTGAGAGTCTTGCTGTAACGTGAGGAAATTAAGGACAGGCCATAGTCCCACCACCCAACGCCTCAAGGGGTCGTTGGTGGCTTATGATCTTAGTAAGTCTTCAGAGACTGAAGGGGTAGGAGCAGAGTGGTGGGTCATGCTAGACTGAGGAATGGGCGCCAGGGGTACCACTACCGCCAGCCCCTCTGAAGCTGACCAGGGAGGGCTGACAATGACCCTGACCTGGCAGCAAACCCAGTCCCTTCTGGGGACAGATGAAGATGAGGATCTAGGGGCCACGCATTGTGTCCTAGGACAGGATTGTAGCGTGCCAGACGTGCTGGGTGCTCCTGTCTCAGGAGTCTAACTGCACTGGCAGTAGGGCCTGTTCGGTACAGGAGGGGATCCTCTCAGAGGCAGTGGGCTGGTCCAGTATTGTAGGGCAGCTCAGCTGGTGATCGGGCAGAGCAAGGGGCTTGTAGGCATAGATGTAGGAGAGTAGGATCTGCTTCACATGGGTACCCCCACTTTTTGCTGATGCTTCACTGGTTTTCGACATTAGTCTGGCTGGGGCCCTGCTATTCAGAACCCCAGCCTAGCTGTTTCCTCTTTAAAAGGGTCTCCATGTGCCTTAGGCACATCACTGATTGGGATCTGGAGTGCCCTTATAAGTCCCTAGTATATGGTATACTATGTACCAAGGGCATAGGTACCTCAGAGGCCTGCCAGGGGCTGCAGCATATATTATGCCACCCCTGGAAGGCCATCCAAACTGACACCACAGGTCTGCTACTGCAGCCTGGGTAAGGTGGTGCATGCACCCCTTACTGTGGTATAGGTTACCTATATCACTAAAAGCATACACACATATAAACCTATAAGTCACTCCTAAGGCAGGCCTTATCAATCCTAAAGGCAGAGTGCATGGTTTCTATGTGAGAGGGTGCCCCTGCATGAGCAGGGCCCCTCTGCAGCGTTCGGAGACCATCTCTGATGCTGTTTGTAGTGCAGCCTGACCATATACTCTTAAGCGCATTATATCCTCGCGGTAAAATGCTAACTTTGGAATGGCTGCACCTACACATGTCGTGTTTGGTGTCAAACATCTTGGAATACTACCCCCCCGCCAATCCTGGCGGCGGGGGTAGCATTCCACCCTTCTAGAGGGAAAAGCATGTTAACTCTGACGAGTCCGGTAACTTCTTTCCAGAGCCCTGGCATCACAAAATGGATGCTGCTGCCACAGACACGAGTCTGGCCTCCTGCTGCTGGACGAAACTCCGGCAGGGGAGGCCTGGACAATAGGTTTCCTGTCCCAGGGAGGTGTGACCACCTCCCCCGACAGGACAATGTGTATTGGGGCTGGGCGGGAGCACTTTCGGGTGCTTTGAAGTCCTGCACTGGGGGCACATTTGGTGTCCCTGTGCATACCCCAGTTCAAACCGGATCAGGGGCTCGCAGCCCCTGCTTTGGCGTGAACTGGACAAAGGAAAGGGGTGTAGCCACCCCTCTGCCCTGACCCACCCATAGGTGGGGCCACAGAGTAATCCATCCCCTATTTTTAGAATAAAGGTAGGAACCCAGTCCTTAGGACTTTAGATTATACCTGGACGAAACTCTGACACTGAATCCTGGACCTTCTACGCTCTACGACAAGATTAGAGGACTGAAGAATCTCCCTTGGGGTCAAGGAGTGACTCCCGTGCTTGGCAGGCACCAAAGAAGCATCTGTCCGGTTCGCATTACTGAAGCTCCCGTCGGACGCCAAAGTCATTGCATCACCAGAGGTGGATTCTCAGACTTCCCCGAGGCTACCCTGAGTCCCCAGCAAAGCTGAGGCCCGTGGCTATCGTGGGTGACTTGAGACCGTGACCCCTGGACACCGAGCACACTTGCAAGTGCACCATCTTCTGGGTCTCCCAAGAAGTCGTGCTTTGGGCTCCGAGTAGCCCTAGCCTCCAGCACCACCTGCACCAAAGATCACTGGCCCCCACTCCACGAGTGTCCTGTAAGCCAGCTCCACGTGCGGCGTCACGAGGCTCCTTCACGGTCGCTAGCCCGTTGGCTAGTAGCCCTTAACGAAGGCCAATCTTTTCTTTACTTGGCATCCTGGTTGCTCCAGGCCTGCCCTCACTTACCCTCGCTGGGTGAGTTCCCCAGACCTTGCTGGTCTGCATCATTGACGATCTACATCTTACTCGAGACTTGCCGTTGCCAAGGTTGTTGGGTCCAATCCGGTCGCCGACACCTCAGCACTCGACAGACATCGAGCACCAGCCTGAATCCTGCTCCTGGTTGCCGACAACGCCTCCCGGACCTCGTGGCTGAAGAGTCAAGACGACCATCACCGCACCTGAAGCACTCGACATCGGTGGGCATCTGTCCATCGCCGTCCTGGTCACTGGCTAGTGACCCAGACTCTGTCCCCTCTGCTTTCAGGTTCTTCAGAACTCCGATCCACTCTTGGATCCACCCGGACACTTTTCTCCTGGTCGCCAGCAGCACTTTGCAGCAGATCGCCATACAAAACGACGACGAAACCCGACCCCGAAAGGCACCTATGCACCCGGCTTCCCTGGGTGAGGTAACACGAGTACTCCGGTGCTCCCGTGGGTAGAGACTCTTCAAAGTCCTAGATCTCAAAGGGTTTTGTCCTAGTCCTCTTTTAAGTGTCCCTTTCCTCTATTTTCCCGATCCCGACTTTCTCCATAGAAGTTAACGGCGTATCGCGGTTGTGTATTTACACTGCACGCGTCTCCCGTGGGTCCCCTGTGTCACTACCTTGGGTGGTTCCTTGTGGTCCAAGCACTTCTAGAGGCTCTAGGCCTAGTGTCTAGTTCAGTCGTGGTTCGCATACCACTTTATTGGTATATGGTTTGGTACGCCCCTAGGGCCCAAACGTGTATTTGTGCTATTACTGTGATTTAAGATCTTATAACCTATGTACTTCGAACTCTAGCCTCATAAAGAGACTAGAGGGGTGTGTTTAGTAATAAATACATATATTTTGAATATATACCTGGTGTGGTGCTCTTTCATTTGGTCACTCAAGAGATTATAGACTGGTAAAACAAGCTGCTTTACATTCCTTCAAGACTTAGCCTGAAGGCTGCTCTCCATAGCTACCACTAGGATAGCTTTCAATAAGGTTGTCTTTAACCTACCTACCATAAGAGTCGATTTGGACTGGTGCAAGGTGCCCACTATAATTAGTGGACAGCATATGCCAGGCCAACTTCTCACATTGGTGTGCAGCGTGTGGGATTCCAGCTTGCTATTGTTTTACCAGATAATCTCAATTGAATTGATCAACTGAAAACCACTAAAGGTACCTAAGGTACATATAATTTAAGCTTAGAATAACAGTAAGTTCTACTGAACTTAGAGTTGTGTGTTAAGGGATAGCACAACCCTTTCTACAACTCAAGAGAGTTTAGTAGGCCACACTAGAGTAGGTAGTGCATACACCACACCACACTAGTAATGTCTTTAAAAGCAGGATCCAAAGATTCCTTGCAGGAAGCCATTGAGCTTCCACCCTCCAAGTATGATACACTCCAATTCTTGGAATTGAGAGCTTTATGTAACGTGAGGAAATTAAGGACAGGCCAAAGTCCCACCACCCAACACCTCAAGGAGTTGTTGGTGGCTTATGATCTTAGTAAGTCCTCAGAGACTGAAGGGGTAGGAGCAGAGGGTGGGCCAGCAGATGAGGAAGGGGCCAGGGGTACCACTACCCCCAGCCCCCCCGCTGAAACTGACCAGGAGGGTGACAATGACCCTGACCTGGAAAACCCAATCCCTTCTGGGGAAGATGAAGATGAGGATCTAGAAAACCACACCTTTGTCCCCCCAGGAAGGATTATGAGTGTGCTCAGAAAGTCTAGGTCTCCTTCTCAGGAGTTTAACCACTCTGGCACCTCCATAGGGAGCTCTGTTTCTTCTCACAGGAGGGAATCCTCTCATGAGAGAAGAAAGAGACTGGTCCAGTATGAGGAAACTCAACTAGAGATCAGGAAGAAGCAATTGGCTTTAGATAGAGAATCCCTAGATCTCCTTAGAGAGAGAAGAAAGTTGGGACTAGAGTCCCATGGTGGCAGCCATGTCCCTAGAGATAGGGAAAGGTCCTATGACCATAGGAACCTGAGCAAGATTGTCCCTCCCTACCAGAGTGGGGATGATATTCACAAATGGATAACTGCTTTAGAGAGGGCCTGTAAAGTACAGAAGGTCCCTCAGGAGCAGTGGGCAGCAATCTTGTGGCTCTCCTTTGCTGACAAAGGTAGAGACAAGCTCCTCACTGTTAGAGAGGAGGAAGCTGACAATTACAAGGTCTTGAAGAGTGCTCTTATTGATGGGTTTGGCCTAACCACTGAACAGTACAGGTTGAAGTTCAGAGACACCCAAAAAGCACAGACTCAAGACTGGGTAGACTATGTGGATTGTTCTGCCAAGGCTCTGGGAGGCTGGTTGATGGGCAGTAAGGTGTGTGACTTCTCAGGATTGTATAATCTGATAATGAGGGAGCAGATTCTTAATAACTGTCAAAATCAGCTGTTGCATCAATACCTGGTTGACTCTGATCTGACCTCTCCCCAAGAATTGGGAAAGAAGGCAGACAAATGGGTCAGAACCAGGGTGAAGCAGAAGGTACAGAACCAAGGTGGGGAAACCAAGAAGCAAGATGCTAAGAACTCTGACAAGGGTGGGGAGAAGGGTAAAGATCAAAAGTCTTCATCAGGCCCCCAAAAATCTTCTTCTGGTGGGGATTCCCAGTCTACCAAGGGTAAAGGCCAAAGAAAACCATGGTGCAAGGTCTGTAAGCAAAAGACCCACTGGACCAGTGATTGCACCAAGTCCAAAGACTCCAGTCCAGCACCCACCAATGCCCCTAAGGCACCTGTTCCCCCTAGTACAGTTGGTGGAGGTGCTCCAGCAAAGGGTTTAGTAGGGTTCACCCTGGGAACTGAGTTGGGCTCTGACCTAGTTAGAGAACTGACTCAGGCTGTGTTAGTCTGTGATGGAGGCATGGATGTGCCCTCTTCTATGAGTCCCAGTAATCTGGGCAAGTACAGACAACAGCCTTTAATCAATGGACGAGAGGCTTTGGCATTTAGGGACACAGGGGCAAGTGTCACAATGGTCACACAAGACCTTGTGCTACCTGGGCAAGTTATGCTTGGTGAGATGTACCAAGTGACCAATGCTAGCAATGTCAGAACAGACCATACTCTGGCAGTTGTTAACTTCTCCTGGGGAGGGGTAACTGGCCTTAAGAAGGTTGTGGTAAGTGCAAACCTACCAGTCGAATGCTTGCTTGGCAATGACTTAGAGACTTCTGCTTGGGCAGAAGTGGAGCTCAGGACCCATGCAGAAATGCTGGGGATCCCTGCAGATGTGTTTGCTGTGACCAGGTCACAATCCAAAATGTCTAGCACTGAACAGGCCTTGGATTCTGGAAGAATGGACCAAGTGCCTTCCAAGAGGAGGAGTAGTGGGGTTAAGGCAGTGCCTTCCCCTTGGCTCAGGAGGAAGATCAGTCCCTTGAGGGGGATGATCTCAGCCCTGAAGAAGGAACTGTCCCAGAGGAACTGGAACCTGACCAGGTTGAGTTCTTGGGGACAGGGGGACCTTCTAGGGCAGATCTGAGCCAGGAGCAGCAGAGCTGCCCCTCCCTTGAACCCCTCAGACAGCAAGCTGCTGCTGAGGCTGCTGGGAAAGCTAGTGGTCCCCATACAGTGTATTGGGATGATGGACTCCTGTACTCAGAGAGTAGAGACCCCAAGCCTGGTGCTACCAGGAGGTTGGTAATACCTTTGAAGTTCAGGGGCTTCCTATTGACCCTAGCCCATGATATTCCCTTAGCAGGACACCTGGGCCAGAACAAGACTTGGGACAGAATTGTCCCTCACTTTCACTGGCCCCACATGTCTGAAGACAGTAAGGAGTTTTGTCGCTCCTGTGTAACCTGCCAAGCCAGTGGCAAAGCAGGTGGCACTACAAAGGCCCCCCTGATACCACTACCTGTGGTGGGGGTGCCCTTTGAGAGGGTAGGGATTGACATTGTTGGTCCCATGGATCCCCAAACAGCCTCTGGGCACAGGTTTATCCTGGTGGTAGTGGATCATGCCACCAGGTACCCAGAAGCTATTCCCCTCAGGACCACTACAGCACCTGTGGTGGCAAGGGCCCTCCTGGGAATCTTCTCAAGAGTGGGCTTTCCTAAGGAGGTAGTATCAGACAGGGGTGCTAACTTCATGTCTGGGTACTTAAAAGCAATGTGGAAGGAGTGTGGAGTGACTTATAAGTTCACCACACCCTATCACCCACAATGCAATGGTTTAGTTGAGAGATTCAACAAAACCTTGAAGGGCATGATTAAAGGGCTCCCAGAAAAGCTTAGGCGTAGATGGGACATACTCTTGCCCTGCCTTTTATTCGCATATAGGGAGGTGCCTCAGAAGGGGTTGGTTACAGCCCTTTTGAACTTCTGTTTGGCCACCCTGTGAGGGGTCCACTGTGCTTGGTGAAGGAAGGATGGGAGTTACCTCTCAAGCCCCCAAAGCAAGATATAGTGGACTATGTACTTGGTCTCCGCTCCAGGATGGCTGAGTACATGAAAAAGGCAACCAAAAACCTTGAGGCTAGCCAGGAACTTCAGAAGGCCTGGCATGACCAAAAGGCTGTTCTGACTGTGTACCAGCCAGGACAGAAGGTGTGGGTGTTGGAGCCAGTGGCCCCAGCAGCTCTCCAAGACAAATGGAGTGGACCCCACACTATTGTTGAGCAGAAGGGTGAGGTCACTTACTTAGTGGACCTGGGAACACCCAGGAGTCCCCAAAGGGTTCTCCATGTCAACAGACTAAAGCCATATGTGGACAGGGCAGACATGGGCTTGCTCATGGCTACTGATGAAGGGCAGGAGGAAGAGAGTGACCCACTCCCTGACCTGCTCTCACAGAACCCTGACGATGGGTCAGTTGATGGTGTAGCCTTGGCAGGCAGCCTCACTACCCAGCAACAAACTGATTGCAGGCAAGTCCTCAATCAGTTTAGACATATGTTTTCACTGACACCCAGTCAGACCACCTGGTGCACTCATGAAGTGGACACTGGGGACAGTCTGCCTATTAAAAACAAGATTTATAGGCAACCTGACCATGTCAGGGACTGTATCAGGACTGAAGTCCAGAAAATGTTGGAGTTGGGAGTAATTGAACCCTCAGATAGCCCTTGGGCTAGTCCAGTAGTCCTGGTACCGAAACCTCACACCAGTGGTGGGAAAAGAGAGATGAGGTTTTGTGTAGACTACAGGGGTCTCAATGCAGTCACTAGGACTGATGCCCATCCCATACCCAGGGCAGATGAGCTCATAGATACTTTGGCCTCTGCCAAATATCTCAGCACATTTGACCTAACAGCTGGCTACTGGCAGATCAGACTAGCTGATACTGCAAAGCCCAAAACAGCATTTTCAACCCCTAGTGGGCATTATCAATTTGTGGTAATGCCCTTTGGTCTGAAAAATGCACCTGCCACTTTCCAGAGGTTGGTGAACACAGTTCTCACAGGACTGGAAGCCTATAGTGCAGCTTATCTAGATGATATTGCTGTCTTTAGCTCCACCTGGGAGGATCACCTGGTCCACCTCAGGAATGTTTTACAGGCCCTGCAAAAGGCAGGCCTGACTATCAAGGCCACTAAGTGCCAGATAGGGCAGAGTCAGGTTGTGTACCTGGGCCACCTTGTGGGTGGAGGCCAGGTTCAACCTTTGCAGAGCAAGATCCAGACCATCATGGACTGGACTGCTCCCACTACCCAGACTCAGGTGAGAGCCTTCTTAGGCCTGACTGGGTACTATAGGAGATTTGTCAAGGGGTATGGATCAATAGTGACACCCTTGAATGACTTAACTTCTAAGAAAATGCCCAAAAAGGTTCAGTGGACAGTTAGCTGTCAAAAGGCATTTGATGACCTCAAGCAGGCCATGTGCACTGCTCCAATTCTGCAGAGTCCTGATTACTCCAAGAAGTTCATTGTTCAAACAGATGCATCTGAATTGGGGGTAGGGGCTGTACTGTCACAATTGAATGAAGAAGGTCAGGATCAGCCAGTAGCTTTTATTAGCAGAAGGCTGACCCCTAGAGAGAAACGTTGGTCAGCCATAGAGAGAGAGGCCTTTGCTGTGGTCTGGGCTCTGAAGAAGTTGAGGCCATACTTGTTTGGTACACACTTCCTGGTTCAGACAGACCATAAGCCCCTCTTATGGCTAAAACAAATGAAGGGTGAAAACCCCAAACTGCTTAGGTGGTCCATTTCCCTACAGGGGATGGACTTTACAGTGGAACATAGGCCTGGGAGTAACCATGCGAATGCAGATGGACTCTCTAGGTATTTCCACTTAGAACATGAAGACTTAACTGGGCAAGGTTAGTTTAATGTCCCTACGTTTGGGGGGGTTGTGTAGGAGAGTAGGATCTGCTTCACATGGGTACCCCCACTTTTTGCTGATGCTTCACTGGTTTTCGACATTAGTCTGGCTGGGGCCCTGCTATTCAGAACCCCAGCCTAGCTGTTTCCTCTTTAAAAGGGTCTCCATGTGCCTTAGGCACATCACTGATTGGGATCTGGAGTGCCCTTATAAGTCCCTAGTATATGGTATACTATGTACCAAGGACATAGGTACCTCAGAGGCCTGCCAGGGGCTGCAGCATATATTATGCCACCCCTGGAAGGCCATCCAAACTGACACCACAGGTCTGCTACTGCAGCCTGGGTAAGGTGGTGCATGCACCCCTTACTGTGGTATAGGTTACCTATATCACTAAAAGCATACACACATATAAACCTATAAGTCACTCCTAAGGCAGGCCTTATCAATCCTAAAGGCAGAGTGCATGGTTCCTATGTGAGAGGGTGCCCCTGCATGAGCAGGGCCCCTCTGCAGCGTTCGGAGACCATCTCTGATGCTGTTTGTAGTGCAGCCTGACCATATACTCTTAAGCGCATTATATCCTCGCGGTAAAATGCTAACTTTGGAATGGCTGCACCTAAACATGTCGTGTTTGGTGTCAAACATCTTGGAATACTACCCCCCGCCAATCCTGGTGGCGGGGGTAGCATTCCACCCTTCTAGAGGGAAAGGCATGTTAACTCTGACGAGTCCGGTAACTTCTTTCCAGAGCCCTGGCATCACAAAATGGATGCTGCTGCCACAGACACGAGTCTGGCCTCCTGCTGCTGGACGAAACTCCGGCAGGGGAGGCCTGGACAATAGGTTTCCTGTCCCTGGGAGGTGTGACCACCTCCCCCGACAGGACAATGTGTATTGGGGCTGGGCGGGAGCACTTTCGGGTGCTTTGAAGTCCTGCACTGGGGGCACATTTGGTGTCCCTGTGCATACCCCAGTTCAAACCGGATCAGGGGCTCGCAGCCCCTGCTTTGGCGCGAACTGGACAAAGGGAAAGGGGTGTAGCCACCCCTCTGCCCTGACCCACCCATAGGTGGGGCCACAGAGTAGTCCATCCTCTATTTTTAGAATAAAGGTAGGAACCCAGTCCTTAGGACTTTAGATTATACCTGGACGAAACTCTGACACTGAATCCTGGACCTTCGACGCTCTACGACAAGATTAGAGGACTGAAGAATCTCCCTTGGGGTCAAGGAGTGACTCCCCTGCTTGGCAGGCACCAAAGAAGCATCTGTCCGGTTCGCATTACTGAAGCTCCTGTCGGACGCCGAAGTCATCGCATCACCAGAGGTGGATTCTCAGACTTCCCCGAGGCTACCCTGAGTCCCCAGCAAAGCTGAGGCCCGTGGCTATCGTGGGTGACTTGAGACCGTGACCGCTGGACACCAAGCACACTTGCAAGTGCACCATCTTCTGGGTCTCCCAAGAAGTCGTGCTTTGGGCTCCGAGTAGCCCTAGCCTCCAGCACTACGTGCACCGAAGATCACTGGCCCCCACTCCACGAGTGTCCTGTAAGCCAGCTCCACGTGCGGCGTCACGAGGCTCCTTTGCGGTCGCTAGCCCGTTGGCTAGTAGCCCTTAACGAAGGCCAATCTTTTCTTTACTTGGCATCCTGGTTGCTCCAGGCCTGCCCTCACTTACCCTCGCTGGGTGAGTTCCCCAGACCTTGCTGGTCTGCATCATCGACGATCGACATCTTACTCGAGACTTGCCGTTGCCAAGGCTTGTTGGGTCCAATCCGGTCGCCGACACCTCAGCACTCGACAGACATCGAGCACCAGCCCGAATCCTGCTCCTGGTCGCCGACAACGCCTCCCGGACCTCGTGGCTGAAGAGTCAAGACGACCGTCACCGCACCCGAAGCACTCGACATCGGTGGGCATCTGTCCATCGCCGTCCTGGTCACTGGCTAGTGACCCAGACTCTGTCCCCTCTGCTTTCAGGTTCTTCAGAACTCCGATCCACTCTTGGATCCACCCGGACACTTTTCTCCTGGTCGCCAGCAGCACTTTGCAGCAGATCGCCATACGAAACGACGACGAAACCCGACCCCGAAAGGCACCTATGCACCCGGCTTCCCTGGGTGAGGTAACACGAGTACTCCGGTGCTCCCGTGGGTAGAGACTCTTCAAAGTCCTAGATCTCAAAGGGTTTTGTCCTAGTCCTCTTTTAAGTGTCCCTTTCCTCTATTTTCCCGATCCCGACTTTCTCCATAGAAGTTAACGGCGTATCGCGGTTGTGTATTTACACTGCACGCGTCTCCCGTGGGTCCCCTGTGTCACTACCTTGGGTGGTTCCTTGTGGTCCAAGCACTTCTAGAGGCTCTAGGCCTAGTGTCTAGTTCAGTCGTGGTTCGCATACCACTTTATTGGTATATGGTTTGGTACGCCCCTAGGGCCCAAACGTGTATTTGTGCTATTACTGTGATTTAAGATCTTATAACCTATGTACTTCGAACTCTAGCCTCATAAAGAGACTAGAGGGGTGTGTTTAGTAATAAATACATATATTTTGAATATATACCTGGTGTGGTGCTCTTTCATTTGGTCACTCAAGAGATTATAGACTGGTAAAACAAGCTGCTTTACATTCCTTCAAGACTTAGCCTGAAGGCTGCTCTCCATAGCTACCACTAGGATAGCTTTCAATAAGGTTGTCTTTAACCTACCTAGCATAAGAGTCGATTTGGACTGGTGCAAGGTGCCCACTATAATTAGTGGACAGCATATGCCAGGCCAACTTCTCACACAAAGCACTTGGAAATTCAATCCATAAACTTTGGTGCTAGTAGTAAGAAATTACTGGAAATTTATCACCGTACTAGGTCGAGAAGAGTTAATTTTTAGAAGGTGAGCAGTGACAAATATTTACCATAATGTTATACGTTATAAATAATACTTAATCGATACTTGTTAAGCGCGGCTAATCATCCATGATGGTCTCAAGGCGCTGGGTTGCTTGTATATGAATTTACCTTAAAAAAAAAAGAAAGGCAAGAGGCGTTTGGCTAAACAGGAACAGTTAATTTAATTAAATGCAGTGGCTGGGAGAACAGGCAACAGAGTCGAGGTCTGAAGACTGTCTCAAAGTACATTGGTTTTGGCCATTTTAATTTCACAAAGTGTAATACACTATTTTTAGAACATGAATCTGGGCTTAGTCATGGAGCAATCAATCTCTTCATTTGATAAAACGCATAGGTGGGTCTTGACACTGCATGGACACAATGCGGAGCTAGTGGGTACATGCCCAGATGTCCACAGGAAAAGCGCGTGATCACTGCGTGTAGGGTGCATGCTGTGTTCGATTTGGTCGAGTGCTCCTAACTTAGTGTGGTTATAACTTTATTGTGTTTTGCGAACGCACGCCCCTCTGGCCAAATGTGTTTTATTGGGGGTCAATCTCCTGAATCCATTGCGGTGTGATGTACTTGTGTATCTGTGGGATTGATCTGGGTTTTACTGTTTGCGCGTTTTGTCTCTAGGGTAATAGTAATTTTGCCTTATTTTTTCATTTTTGAATATGTTTTTATTGATGTCTCATAAACAACCAAAAGAGCAAACTGATGCTTTGCTGAATTTCTTCGAACAATGAGATTATATTGTAGGAAAAATGTTGACTGCTTTAAGTCGGTGTAAGATGTTCAAATCGCTTCATACACTGCAGGTCCCCTGTGTTCTTTCATCCTTATTACTAGAGAATTGAAGAGGTGGACATGCCGTGGTTTGTAAATGTTGTCATCGTGTAAGATGCCTGCTGCTTTCGGCACTGGTTGTGGTATGATATGTACAATAGTTTCAGTTGTGTGGCTTATTTTCTATCGTATGCGGATCT